>JAMQGT020014211.1:0-149938 GCA_024447675.2 Pterophyllum scalare
ATGTTATGGTACTTGGTTCAGTTAGGTATTGCTTACACTAAAGTAAACCATGGGGAGAAAATTGCAAAAATGTTTGTAACAACCCCAATGAGACACTTAAACACTGACATAGCTAACAAAGGAAAAGCGTGTAAAGTCAAAGCTATCTAGAGCACAGAGCTAGGCACAAACCTGCGGCCTCGATATGAGCAAAGGAGTTATGAGGAAAATTATGGAGACAAGCAAAGAAAATAATTGATGTCCAGTTATCTGGTAAATTTATAAACATACTGTAAAATTATGCAAGTACCTGACATTTGTTTTGTTATATGAATCTGTTGCACCTGCTTTTGCTTGGGAAAGTAAAATATGTCAGGTAAAGGTGGGTTTACAGCAACTCATTTACAATTAATTATTTGTATGTCTTTCCTTTAGTAAAGTGCGAGAAGATACTGTAACTTTGGTTAGTTTGGGGTAAACTGTCAAGTTTAATGATCTCTTCATTATGAAAATATTTTGCATTGAAGAAAAGATGATTTTTGCTTTGTAGTTGTGTCAGTTATAGTTCTTAAAAAAAACTGGAATAGGCAAAAATCTGTATTGGCAGGTCACAGAAAATTGCAATCGTTGCAACTCTAGTATAAACTACTGAATATTTCTACTTAACTATATGCGATAATCTCCTAATTTAACCTGAGGCTGTTTTAACTGTTGTTTAAGGTCACATCTAAACAAGGCAATGGATCAAATCATAGAGTGCTGTCTGACTCAAAGCCCTGAGTATTCTTAATGAATACTGCAGAGTTTTTGATCAACTAATATTTCAGGGGAAGAAGAAGAAATAGCTTTTAAAGCTTCAAATACCTGTTTTCTTTGAAAGAGAAAAAGTATGATGCTTAAGTGTGATACTTGATATGAAATAAATTCAAATATTCAACAAGCTTTACTCATAGGTTTCTACAACTACAGCATTTATCTCAAATTTAAACAAGGAGAGATAAATTTAAAAAAAAAGTGTTAACATCTGACTTTAACTGAGTGCTGTGAAGTATTTGACACTTTAGCTGTTTCCTATGTTTACTTACAATCACCCTACTTCCAGACAGGCCTACTGAGCAGTCTAAACACTGCCACAAACTGTTACAAACAAAACAGTGCTACAAGTGCAAATACACTGCCGTGCACTGACATTTCAAATAGTATCCCACTGTGATTGCCAAACGGACACATGGCCAGCTCTTTAGAATGTAAACACTGGAGGCCGTCACGTGAGTCATCTCGAGTGAGCATGGAGTGCAGAAATCACTGTTTCGCTTCTTGAACTGCCCCCAAAAAACCTTCCCAGACCGAAGTAAAGCTTCCACTCTCTAAAGCTATTTTAATTAGTATATATTACATTGATATGTAAGTTTTAAACTCCTGGTTTCGAGCTGCCCTCTGAAGTTCACACCATGTGTCAAGAGGAGAGTAACCCTCCTTCACTAAACACGTGACAGGACCTTAGGAGAGGAGGAGAGAAAAAAAAACAGCACGCCTCGCAGTCAGAAATGTGCGCATAAAGCTGCTGTCAGCCATCATCAGCAGAAGAGTATACCGGCCGCGTTAGCTGCCAAGCCAAATCAGCGGAGTAGCCAGCAACATGCGTTGAGCCTGACCTCAGCTTGGCCTTGGTAAGGGCAGGAGGAGGAGCAGGCTCCATAACCTTGCAACAAGACAACGATAACTAGCCTGGAAGCTAACGGCTAACTCCTAGCACAAGCTCCGCGGCTTACCTTGATGGACGGCGACGTTGCAGCCGTGTCCGTCGCAGTACACCAGCGGGTTTTCTGCCCAGCCTCGCTCGTCTGAACACACACAGCACCCTCCAATCATTTCCTTCATGTTACTCGTCGAGAACTCGTCGTCCGCCGCCAGACAACGCTCGCCGGACACCATCTACGAAGAAAGCGAACATGCGGAGGGATACATAAAGACGGACCGAAACCTTCGTCGAAGACGCCTTCTCGCTCCCCTGCAACGTCAGTTTAGGTTCCACTGGGCCGAAATGTCATGTTTTAAATGTGTTTACGTCCCTTTTGACGCCGTATTTTCTTTCACCAAAACATCCCCGTCACGGCGCGACGGCGAGAAGAGGGGAACTTCATAGAGAACGGGAAGTGCGTAATGACGCATGGCGCGTGTGGTGTGCGTGTACCTCCTGACAGGAAGTAAAAAGAGGAATGCAATTGGATCGCCGACAGCAAACAGACCATTTTGGTTCCACATGGTCTGAAAGTTTGAAGCAGTAAGAAAAATTGAGATGGTCCGGTCCCTGCTGCACATGGTTTGCTGCTGAACTCACACAGCAGCACAAAAAAGGCTTTAGATGTTTAAATGAAGGCCTTAATGTGTCCTATGCAAAGCTGCTGATGAATCTGTAATAACTCGTTAATCAGTCAGTTCTTATTATTGTGCACATTCTATTGTACTCAATTGTGTCATCTTTAACCAAACTAAAAAAAAAAACATATAAATAGTCCCTGGTTTAAACTTATTCCATGAGCAAATTCACTGCTTTTCTCTTTTTCTCTACTTTTACGAGTGTTTTTTTTCTTTAGAGACATTGGTGAGTACTGTGAGCTGACTGCTGCATACTAATCACCACTGATTTATTAATCAAGAAGCAAACTGACAGAATAATCAGTAACAAAAACCTTTTTCTTGCAGTCTAGAATAATGGTCCCTCAGACTGTCAGAGAGGAGCTTTCTCTGAGATAGAAAATTGCAGTGTCTGCTCTAAATGACTATTGGTGACCTCAAAGTATAGCACTCAGAGCTTTTATATCATTTAAGGTATTCTGTAATTATGACCAGACTGTCTACACACTGTACATCTGTCAAGTGGATGCGGACCTGGATAAATGCTGAATGTTTACACCTACAGAAACCCTTTTCAATTCAGAGGTTTTTAGCAGACTATACAAACGCACACACACATGCACAGTAAGATGGGTTTTATCCAGTCCTATAATAAACCATCACCTTCATTGCTTCACTTTACTACTATTTTAAAAGACGATTGTTCATATATCTGTACTCATTCGGTAAACTTAAAACAGACTTTTTATGAGTTAATGAAGTTTTATATACTCTTATGTTTGCACAGATTCACACATGCATCTTTATAGTCTGGCTCATGAGAGTTTTATTACATTCTGTTAAACCTTTTCAAAAAATTTTACAGCTTAAATGAATATCAAAGAACTGGATTTTCCTGTTACTACTTTGTTTATTTTTTACTCCACCTTTGGTTTGTAATAATCACTTTAGGTTGGAATAGTATTTTTCAAGTAACTGAGTTATGCTACACTTCCTGTATTTCACTATGATTACAAATACAAGACCTTAAAGGTATAGTTCTTTTACTGTAGTAAAGTGGATAAACCAAAGGCAGCAATCAGGATTCCCTTTAGGAATACATTTTATCCTTGGAAAGATATGGACTTTGAGATGCCTACATCAAGCTGCATATATCGCCTTGTCAATATACAGTTTTGTTTTGACAGCTCCTCATGCTGTTGCCAAGGATGCTCCAGAACACACATGCTATTCCAAGCACTCAGCTGCTGCTTGCATCACCGATTCCTCTGAGCGAGCTCCCGCTCTTGGTTTCCAGAGAAACGTAATGACTTGCCAATAATGCGCAAGAGCACACGAGCGTTCTCCGTGTAATATAGTGAGCGAGAGGTCCCTGGGAGTGCCTGCCCATTGTTTGCTTTAATTTCAAATTGCTCAAATGCTCCAGTCGACACTGGGCACTGCACTAAAAGGGGGGTGAGGGGCTG
The DNA here is from genome assembly GCA_024447675.2 of Pterophyllum scalare. NCBI lineage: Eukaryota > Metazoa > Chordata > Actinopteri > Cichliformes > Cichlidae > Pterophyllum > Pterophyllum scalare. The sequence continues at coordinate 3,804 of JAMQGT020014211.1, forward strand.
GGAAAAGGAGGAAAAAAAACGTGAATTGTGTGTGGCAGGGGAAAACCTATTAGAGCTGGAGAGAACAAAGGGAGGCGAAGGAGGGGGCAGCGGTTGCGGAGGGGCCCATATAGCAACTGCAATAGTGAAAATGGAAAATATTGCATTTATTTATTTTACAACTTGCATTTGATTAAGTCAAAGCTCGATTCGCGCCCGGTGTTCCTCAACTTGCAAGAGAAGAGTCGCCTCTGAGAGAGAAAATTGCAGTGACACAGTCTGCTCCCAGTAACTACAGGTGACCTCAGAGTGCTGCACTCATATAATTTAAGGTAGTGTATAATTAGACCCAAGCTGTCCCATAGGATAAAACCTGTCAGAGCTTTGTAGTTTATCATGTTTGTATTAGGATGCTGATTTATGTTGAGGAAAAATTGGTCCAAATTCTATTGCCAACCAGAAAGTTGTGTATTGTCAGAGATATGGCAAAAATTTGACACTCTGAAGGAAACCACACATTTTTCTTTACAATTCAAATGTATCCCTTTGACCAAAGTCTGTGTGATGGACTCCTGACTGATTTATTGTATTCTGCACACTGGGTAGTCGAATTCACTTACTGATATAGCAGATGATGTAGGCTACAGTACTGCATATTGGATTTGGGCAAGAGAGCTGAAATAAACAAACGTTTTAAACAACATTTAAAACAAAGATAAGATACAGACCCAGATATGGAAACATAAAATAGTTTCGTTGTTTTGTCTTCATTCATACTGTCTTTTAACTTCGACATAGTTGACTTCACACTGATTGCAAAGTCAGAGGACCTCTACTTTTGAGTTCTGGTTGTGTTTGTACGATAGCTGCTGATGTTTTGGCGTCTCTTTGTTCAGAATGAGAAACATGCAGGAATGACAACACGGAGAAAGCCATAGGAAAAGGAGCCCCCACACTCAGGGACCCATGGACCGCGCCTGCAATAGCTTTGTGTAAATGCATTGTATTGCTGCACAAATGTTGGATGTACTTCCCAGCCTGCCTGGCAGTTATTAGTTACTGTTGTCCTGGTGATTGCACGCTTAAGTCCGTCTTTTCAAACTCCAAAGTTAATTGTCAGAAAAGGAAACAGAAAGAGCGAGAGCGACCCGCGAGCAAAGAAACAGGAAGATGGTAATGAATTCTGAATTCGTTCCTAAATATTGAAGATGATGTGTATGTGTGTGTGTGTGTGTGTGTGTGTGTGTGTGTGTGTGTGTGTGTGTGTGTGTGTGTAGCACTCCGGCAGGAATGTTTTCACAGACTGAGCTCATAAGCTTCAACAAATGACTACCAATAGGACTTTTATTTTGAAACAACTGCGTTCTCAAACAGATGCCATATGCCTCTTTTCGAGTCCATCAATTGCGCAGTTTATTTTAAGAAACGCGTGTTGTTGGGCATGTACGTTTAGCCCCATTATTATTATTTTATTTTATTTATTTATTTATTTTTTTTTTTGCTGAAGCCAAGTTAAGCTGTATCAATGGACACAGTGTTTCAAGACAAAAACCGTGATTTAGCACTGTGTGCTCTTTAGCCCCTCAAACGCGCGTTGGATTCGAGCATCCTTGAATTCATAAATTGTGCGCAATCAGCTATCAGTCATACTATCATTACAAAAAGCTTTAGTTAATGTTATTCACCCGTAGTGGCCTAATAAATGCATCATTAAATTTAAGTGAGCCTGATAGTCATTTAGGAAGTAATTATGGGCCATATAGCAATTTTATAGATATCTTGAATGTTATTGTGTTTGACAGTCTGCATGTCTTTCTCGGGGGTTAGGGCAGGGCTGCGACATGTACCTTACCATCTGCATCTTTTACCAGAGGACTCCATGATGTTTGTTGTTGTTGTTGTTTTGTTTTTGTTTTTTTTTGTTTTTTTTGGGGGGGGGGGCACCTGGAGAGAAAAGACAGAAGAATTACCGGCTGTTGTATGTGAATAGTCTTTAGGTACCGGGCTGCTGCTGAGTTAAGACGACTGGGGGACATGGTGAAATATCGAAAACACCAAAATAATCTGAACACCCAAATGCACCCAACGCTACCCCCCACCCCACCCATCCATTTTTCCTGCGTGCACCGCGCATTCAGAGCCATCGGTGTGTACCCGGGGTCTCCTCTGTCTTGTGCGAGTAGCACAGGGGCCCAGGAAAAAAAATACAAACAGTTCCAACACGGCGGGGTGAAAGGTGAAGAGAGCCTCCCCCACCACTGTCCGCACATACTTCAGGCTCGGATTGCATGTAAAATCACATTCTTTCTCGGTGGTGGTGGTGGGGTGGAGAGGAATTCATTGTTTTGGCATGGGGCAGTGGGTTTGTGTCATAAAAAGTCTGTGCGTTTACAAGTGCCTGCGCCTCCTTGACCAAGTGTCTTCATAAAACTCAATGCAAAGCAAATGAGATGGAGCTGCAGGAGCGGCACGTTTGGTTTGACGAGTGCTTAAAAAAGGAAGAAAAAGGAGCTGAAAGCTTATCTTTCTTTCAACCTTTTTGTGATCAATTAGCTTTTTAAAAAAAACAACGTGATGAACAAGCAGCGCAAAGCCGTCCAAGAAAATACTGGATTTTGTGGATTTTTTTTAATTAATTATTTTAAATTGAAATCATATAAATAATTTAAGTTTCAGATGAATTAGTCGGGTAAAATGTCGGGCAAAAGCACCTGGATGCAGAACTACTCATATGTGTTTATTGATCATATCTGCATAACTGAGTCCTTAGCATAATCGGCCCCGTTAAGCTTGAGACGTCCACGGTGAAGCAGTGAAAAATATAAATTATCACTGCTTAAAAATTGTTAAAAATTGGCAGCACCTAGGAGCAGCCATAAAGCGTAACAGACGCACGCTATAAAATTAAAACGTGACTTTTTAAAAACAATATTTCACTTTAAAAAAAAATCTGAATTGCAATGTCACTCACTCCCAAGATGCCCTAAATATATAATACAGTTCATAGAAACCTGTTACAACTCTCCACAAACACCACATTTATTATGGCAACATGGGCGTGAGCCTTAAATGTGTGATTTTATCTTCCCAAGCATTCCTCCGCTTCACGAGCACTTAGAGCGACTGCTGAAAAGAAACCTTCACCGTGCTTGAGAACTCTCTCCCGGCTACTCGGTCGTGCTTCCTCCCGGTGGTCCCCGGCCGACATCCTGGCGCAGCGGAGTGGGGAATAAGTGCCCTGTGGCATCTGTGCACGACAAAGAGTCAAATAGGTATATACAAACGGTATTTTTTTTATTATTATTATTAAATATTTTACTGTTTTCCTGTTGTTTTAACATGTTTTAGATGCCTCCAAACTGACACTTTAAAATAAACAGAGTCCGCATTAGGAAATCATGACACGAGAAAGAGTAAATTCACCGGCAGAGGGATTCATAAATATATATGACGTTTTACAGATGGTGAAAAAGTGCACAGTGTACACAATTTATTGATTTGTTTGTTTGTTTATGTAAGTATAGGGGTGTATATAGGGTTACATTTAATAATAATAATTTAATAATAAATGATAATATATTTAATAATAAATTACACATTGTGTGTGTGTGTGTGTGTGTGTGTGTGTGTGTGTGTGTGTGTGTGTGTGTGTGTGTCCCTCATTTTTTCATTACCTCATAGACGTGTTTGTGACAGTACCAAAAACTCCTGACAAAAAGTGCGTGAAATCCTCTTGGTTATTTCCTAACAAACTAACAAACCATTCCCTTTCTATTTGCGTAGCTGCAGGATGGGTTTACGTTACAGACCAGTTCCATTCAGGGAAAAGCAAAAAATACATAAATTAATTAAATTAAATTAAATTAAAAAATAAACCTTACACAAGTTGCAATTGCTTATGTTTTAAGTGAGAACCCTTGGCTATGGGGAAAAAAATGTATTGTGCCAAATAAACGGAAACTCAGGTTATCCAAAGAGCAGGCGTGCAGTGGTCAGAATGTGGGATGAAACAAGCCTCGACTGTCGTTCCTCCCTGCACCTCTCAAGCCGGCCACGGTGCACAGTGGCTCAGGGATCTGAGCTATTCCCCGGGGTATTCGGACCACAGCGAGTCCCCCCAAAATCCACCCACCCTCCTCCCACATCACCCCTACATCCGTGAAACTCCGCATGTTGCATGTATTAATGCTGTCACAGAGAATCAGCACACCAGAGCGAATTTTACTGCAAGAAGATGCCAACGTGCAGGTCCCGTATGTTGTATTCAAAGCATCAGCGAGGGTGCAGGTCAGATGGCCCCGGGCTGCAATGGAGCTGGACTTAAGGGAGCTAAAGAGACCGGGGCCCAATAAGACACATATTCAGTTATAGTTACACACACACACACACACAGTTTTGTCCTGAGCTTATCAGCTAATGTCCACATGCAATTGTTGAGTTGAATGACAGTCTTCTGTGAAAACTAAAATATAGCCCGCTTCACAGCTGAAAAGTGTATTTTTTCCACTTCAGAGGATACTACATTTTTGATGATCTCTATTCGCAGAGTCAGTGTGATGCAAGCTATTAAATTAGAAAGAAGCAAACAGTCTTTTAATATCTTGTTTGCGAGTCCAGCAGCACCGCGTTGGTGGTTACGCACTGCAATCCCAATGTTGCGTGCATGTTGTGGATCTGATGTTCTTAATCATTCAGATATTTAAGGAGCTATAATAACAACGCCTACATATTTGACACGCTGTTTGATGTAACACAGTGGTAACATCGATGCTATTCAGCATACAGTGACAAGCCAATAAATAAGCAAATTGGCTTAAGGTTTATGAAGATGAGCATGCCGGGTGCTGAGTTTGTCCCCATTGCGCAGCAGCAGCTGAAGCAGGAGTGCCGCCCGTGAGGAACCGGTCACAAGGGATTCACGTGTTTTATAGATAACAAAGATGGAATATAACCCAGGGAGTATTGGAAAGAATATATCGCTCAGGGGCGAATATAATAGTCAGTCCATTCAGCCTAACGGTGGCCTATTGCTATTTCAAACAATTAGCCTGTACCACACGGTCACATTATGTGGAAACCTTTGTGGGTGTGTGGGGGGGGGCTTCAGGTTCTCGGCTTCCTACATCTGTAGTCGTGTGTGGAAAAAGGTGTGCCGGTCTCAGATCCCAGCGTTTTGCATGAAGTTTTGCGCGTGCGTGCGTGCGTGCGTGGGCCCTCATTCTAATCAATGCTTACGTGCTTGTTCCGTCCCGGTGTGTGCACGTATTTGTGTTTTTGACGTGCACATCCAATAAGGACGTGCTCAAAGACAAAGATGTGTACGTTATGCAAAAATATTGCATATTTTTACAAGATATACAAAGAAATCTTTAGCAATAAAACAGTCTTTAAGGTGTTTGTTTTATATTTAATAATCTCACAACAGTCGTGGAGCACCTCCTCCCCCCTAATAAGCTACTTGTTGATAGAAACATAATAAAAGCACACATTACTGACGCAACAGCCTATTATTTGTACAATTTATAGAATGCTATAATTCCTAATTGCGCCAATGAAAAAAACATTTTATCAGGAAGTCTTGATTCGGTTTTTGAAGTATTGTTATTAGTTATTTTCAATTATTCGTATTTATTCAGAAAATCCTGTTGGAAAAGCAACGCTTACCATGCACTTTTATCATGCTCAGTAATCACGGTTCACGTTTAAATAAGGTACAATTTAACGGGAATTTACTTTTGCGTGACTCCGCAAAATTCACGTGCACAGCCTAAACGGTTTAAAATCTTTCTAAAACACTGGGAACATTGGTTCGTATATTACGGTATCGCCAGACAAATGAACGCTGGCCTATAGTCCCAGCTGATAAGTAGGTCAGTCCATGGTAGGCCTACCACCTTGGAAAAATCAGTAGAAAAGACTCGAGTGCACCAAAGCAGTTACGTTAATTTTTTTTAATTTTTTTTTGGTCAGGCAAGCAGCATAGACGTGGAAAAGCAGTTGGACAAGTGCTAAAAAAATTAAAAAGAAATAAAAAAGAAAAGAAAACGTCTTTGTTTAAGCAGCGCGGCAGTAACGCACACCAGCCCGACTAAAATAGTATGTGCAGTGTGGAGTCATTTTACCAACATGCAATCGATTGCACGCTGCAGGACAACCGCCGCATGCATTTTGATGTGGACCGAAAGGGAATAGCACGAAACAATCGTGTCCTATCATGAAAATTTGCCGGTTCGGACTACTTACTCTGGGTATACACAAACTCTGCACTGGGCCTGATTTTCTGCAGCTCTTTATTTAGCTATTGAGGAGGGAAAAAAATGTCATAACAACATTATTTACTCAAACGGCGGAGACTGTGGGCACAGTTGTAAACTATTGTAATGGTAGGGTGCTGGAGGGGGGTGGGGATGGAATATCCATTTTTATTGCATCACCTGTCAGCCGCGTCCAATGGGCGTCGACTCCAGGGGCATTAATTGATGAAGGTGTCTCCAGACTGGCCCACCTCCCTTCTCTCTCTGTCATTTTATTTGTGGCTCAACCAGCAGCCAGAATAGCAGCTGCATTTTAGCTCTTTCTGTTTCTCTCTGTATCTGATTCTCTCTCTCTCTCGTTCTGCTTCCCCCCACCCTCACAACACCCTCTCTCTCTCTCTCTCCCTCCCTCCCTCTCTCTCTCTCCCTCTCTGTCGCTCTCTCTCTCTCTCTTCTCGCTATTTTATCCCTCTGGCTGAGGCAGTGGTGTACACCTACCCCTCGTCCTGCTGCCGACCAGAGGGGAGTGGAGTCGGCAGAGGCAGGTAGGAGCCCCGGCTTGGTGGACACATCCGTCGCATTCCTCCACCATGCCGGACCGGGGCAAGAGTCGAGGAGTGGATGCTGTCGGCTCATTCAACCTATTAGACAGGGCCAGCTCCATTTAACTCCGCATGTCAAAGTTTGCATTTTCATGACGCAGCAGCAGCAGTGTGGCTGGATTATAGGTGTGAGCAGGATGCCTTGAGCTCGCTACCCTATGCCATTCACTGGTAAATCCACAATATACTGAGGCTGACTACATGGAGTAATAGATTACAGTGGATACATAAATCATGGGAGACCTGGAGTGTGGCTTTGAGGAAATGCAAGGAGTGAGACTGGGATACCTGCTCATCAAAGGCAAGCAAATGTTTGCTTTGTCTCAGGTCTTCACCGACCTGCTGAAGAACATCCCTCGAACCACGGTGCACAAGCGCATGGACTACCTGAAAGTGAAGAAGCACCACTGCGACCTGGAGGAGCTGCGGAAGCTCAAAGCAATAAACTCTATAGCTTTCCATGCCGCTAAATGCACTCTCATTTCACGGGAGGACGTGGAGGCTCTGTATTTCTCCTGCAAGACGGAGCGGGTGTTGAAGTCCAACAAAAGGAAAGCGAAAGCGGTGTGTTCCCCCGAGGATGATGATGCGTCCTCGGGGCTCCTCCGTGCAGATGCCGAACTGTGGAGGGAAAAAGTTTGGTTTAGTTTGCACGGTGTCCCGGAGACTCTCACACTGCACAGCAAAACGGGCAGGAAGCGAGAGCTGACTCCTTGCCTTACCGACTCCAAACTACCTCAATTTTATCACAAAACGCACGGACGGGATTACCGTTCGGTGACCAAGTCCAGTCACAAACACTTTAAAAACTATGAAACAGCTAAAATAACAGGGAACCGCGTTACTTTGAGCCAAAGGCACACGTTTTTCCGGAGCGCGGTGAGCCGGCAGCCGGTGGTGCTTCAGTCCGCCATAGCTGCTCAGTCCAGGCTCTCTCGCTCAGCCGGCGACCTACTTCACAAAAGGAAGAGGAGGCGCGAGGGGGGCGGCGGCAAGGACAGCGCGAGGCACTCGTGGAGCAGAAGCAGGCACGCGCACCACCACGTACCACCGGTGCTGCTTGTGCAACCCAAATCGTCTGGAAGTCACGGGACTTCTTTTGGTGCTTTCCACCTCAGTCCGGATTTTTATCTTGACCCCCGACCTCACCATCATCACCACCACCAGCATCACCATCATCACCACCACCACCACCACGAGCCAACTTTCCCGGAGAGTTACAGCAGCGACACCGAGTCCAGCACCTACTCGGAACGGGCTTACCCCGACTGGGACTTCGGCTCTGGGTTCTCTACCAGTAGCAACTCCGCCAGCTCGGAAGAGGAAGAAGATGGCGAGGAAGAAGATGACACGCAGTCGGAGAGTTCAGAGGTCAGCTCAGAGGAGGAGGAGAGCTCCTCTCAGTCCGACTCCAGCTCAGTTTCGAGCCGTGTTTCGGTCCAGAGCATCCGGTTCAGACGCGCTCGAGTCGGCTCCCTCGCCAAAAGTCTCAACAGTAATAGTAAAGCACCTTTGGTCCTACAGCCCACGTTTCACTACAACAACCCAGTGCAGCAGGAAAAAGAACACAAGACACTCAGCTATGTTTCTACTTCACTAACACGGGACAAAAGACAGGAGAAACTTCAGAAACGTGAATTCATATGCAGTGAGACCAGCGAGGATTTGGGACCCTTACAGTCCCCAAACTTTAACTCAGCTGCTGTGGTGGAGAGCTTCTTCAATGAGTCCAAAAGGGAAAAGGCGCGTGAGTCTGATCCGAACCAGGCTGACCCTGTGGAGGAGTTAATTTCATCTTCACCGGGACCCAACCGGAATAAGGCCCCTCACCCATCACGCAGGACACCGGGGCATCCCACCAAATGCCCCCCGGGACTGAGCGCACAGTGTGACCACAACAAAGAGACCAAGCCCCAGAAATGTGTCGACAGAAGGGATGCGAAAGCCATCACCAGCCCAAGTCTGCCCACTCCACTAAAAAAAATCAAAACTGAGTCGGTGGAGCCCTCTGTGACTGCCACCCTCTCTTCGGACAGTGGCAGGACAGCCAGGACGCCACCGTTCAACTTCTACAATGTGAAAGTTAAAGTGGAGGAGAGCGGCGATGAATATGAATACCACAGCCAGGCCACTGTAACCAAATGTAAAGGAGATAAAACAGAGAGCGGCAATGGCCAGTATCCCAGCGGAGCCATAAAACAAGGAGATTTTTCCAACAGCGGGATTAAAGCCACAGAGAAGAGCCCCGATGTGGCCCCCAGGTCCCCCTATGGTCCTCAGGAATGCAGGAGTAGTCAGGACACCCCATGTATCGAGGAGGGGGAACACAGGAACAAAAACTGCAGGGCTCCGGTGCAGGGGAATAAGAAACCCCGAGTTTACAGGACGCAAACAAAACAAAACGTATCTAGGGTTCACAAGGCTGCCTCTTCCTCCTCCTCTTCTTCTTGTTCTCGTCCCGTGGGGTGCGAGGAAGCATCCACCGAGGATTTACCGAGCAGACGTAAACGCAGCAACGTGAACACTGTAGCATCGCCTGCAAAAATGCCTTTCAGCCTAATGGCAAATTTCCCATCCCCGCCGTCGCTGATTGTTGGCAGCGACGGGGATTTGTGCCCTGCTTACTCCCTGAACTCGCTGAGGGGCCGCGGGCCTCCCCCTCCGTCCCACCCCGTGTGGAGGTGGCAGCCAGGCGGCCAGATTCTCCCTCCCCCACACGTTCAGAGAACTAGGAAATAGACGGCTGAGCTGTTTTTTAAACGCAAAAAACAAAACAAAAGCATAAAAACAAAACAAAAAAAAAAAAACAAAAAAAAAAACAAAAGCCCTCACCGTTTTCAACTCAAACGTAGCCCGAGTCTTAACCTGAGCACACCAAATTGCTCGCAACTTTATCGGTGTTGTTTCTTTTCTCATCCCCCCTCCCCCATTTTTTCTGAGAATGGATTTACATTCCGCTTTGTTTTTAAGCTTGATCGAGGAAAACCCACAAGATTCCCCTTTGGAGTCACTGAAAACGCCCACAGGACTGTGAGACACCTCTCGTGGAAATAAGATTTAAAAACAACAACAACAACAAAACTTGTGTTAAATAAGCCATTCTAAGCAATATCTAATCTCGATGATGTGTTCACATGACTTTTGTGTGTGTGTGTGTGTGTGTGTGTGTGTGTGTGTGTGTGAACTGTTTCTTGTTGGCTTTTATAATTTGCTCGACCTGTTGGATTGTATGGTGCCGGGTTTCAGTGGTTTGTGCTTTGTCTGAAGAGGGAAGGGTTTTTGAAAAAAAAAAATCACGGCATTCCTTGGGATGAGGGTGCTTTTAATAATCTAGCTGGGATTGAGGAGTAAACTTGACTGAGCAAATTAGAAAAAAAAACAATGATTATAATAATATAAAATCAGGGTATCCCATTCTGTGCCACTTGGTATATTTAATATACATCAGCACTGTGTTTTCTTTCCACTGGAGTGCTGACCAACTTGGCCACGAACATCCACGTGCCCAAATATTCAGTTTCAGAGATGTATACAAGAAAAAATCTATTAATGTCTGGTTATATGCTCACGGTTAAGCCTTTATTAGATTTGACATGGATTTATTATTTGGTGGTTGTGTGATTTAAAAAAAAAAAATTATTTAATTTTTTTTTTTAGGGTGGTTGCATTCTGGTTTTCAGTCTTGTTTTTATTTCTGCGGACTATTTCCTGGTTTGCAAGCGTGTGACTGCACATACGCAGGCCTAAACACAACACAGGCCTTGTGTACAGACAATCAAAACAAACAAACAAGAAAAAGAAAAATAAGGCTCCTTTATAAGGTCTCACGACAGAATAGATTGTGTCCCTCCTCGTCCACTTGGCCTCGGATATCCTCCGGACGCAAAATGTGTGCCAGAGTGAGTCTGCGCGCGTTGAGTACATGTAAATAATTCAAGAAAGTATCAAATGCAGACAAAATGTCAGTTGTTGAAGATAGGCTGACTGTGGGATGTGATCTAGTGCTAATGAGAGGGAGGGGGAACAGCACCAGAACTGCATAAAGACACCTTCTAACCACTAATCAGAAAAAAAATGCGAAAAAGCACGTGAGAGAGGCTTAATTGCGTTGCACTTTGATTGTGTTTAGGTTGTGTTTCAGCTTAGGGATTTCTGACAAACGTCTGAGAAGTGTCGATAGACCCCCTCCCCCCTCCCCGAAGATTAGACTGTTTGATTTGGACACAATGATTTATTTTATTAGTTAGAATTCAACCATATGTGGTTGAGCCATCCAGTGCTGGTTTTCTGATTCCTTATTGCTGATTAACAAGCTCACTTCCACTCTTGTTCTTCAAGATGAAAGAAAAACACAGTCAGCTATTTGCTATCATCGGCTATCTTCCTTTCTGAGACAGCCAAAATGCAATCAGGTTTTCTGAAATCTTGCTTTCTTTTTATTCCTTAAGCGCATCATCGTCTCACCATTCTGAATGTAGCCTTTTGAATACGACCGCTCTCGGTGTAGTAGGCTATCCCAGACCTGTTTAATGTAGCCCCTAAATACACCAGTAGCAACTCCGACTTCAGCGTTACACGCCTTTAAATCAAGTGCTTGGAGTAGCACCTACACGTAGGCATTTTAAGTGAATGTGTGGATGTTTTTAATGGCAGTGCAGGACGCGCTCTGCTAATTGGCATGCTTTTCTGTCCGCCACAAAGAGAGGCCCAGCTTATGGCGAGCCAGATCACAACAAACCCAAAGCCCGTGAATGATGTCAGCCTCCTCACAAGCACAGCAAAGGGTGCATTCATTCAGAGGATTGTAGAAACTATGTAATACGTGATTGTATAAAAAGAAAAAAAATGTACAAAAAGTGCGTTTCACTCTGCCTACGTCATTGTGGATACATGTGGTAGATGTTTAGCCATGTGATTAAAGAACCACTCTGCAGCCATGAAGCCCCAGTGATTGAACTCACCATGAGCCTTATGTCCGAGGCTGGAGAGACAATTCAAACTTGAACTCATATATCCCCCAGCCTGTAAACTGGCTATTTTGGAAGCTATGACACGAGCTGGTATTTGTGCAGGCTAGCAGTAAAACGGAGGGGGTTGTGCAGGGTTTTGAGGGGTGGGGGGATCGGGGTGGGGGGTAGCTGTGTTGCAAGAGCGAAGCTTTCAACCTTTAATCCGCATGTCAAAAGCATGGGTTGCACGGCATAGGAAGAAGAGGGATCGCCTGCGCCCAAAGTTGCTATGCCCCCCTGACGTACCAGCCTATTCTCAGGCGGCGCCCACAATGCACGGCTGAGGGACGGAGATGGTTGTAATGGCCTGTTGGGAGGGCCTTTCCACTGTTAAGACAAACAGCTCTCTGACAGTGACGCTATCAGTGTAAACAATTGAATCGCGCAGCAGCTAGAGGCTGCGTGCACTCTCCCTCCATACTCCTCCTCTTCCCCACTTCCCCGCGCTCCTCATTCATTCATTTACTTCGCTTTTTGATACAATACTTGAGGTCAGGTTTTTGACATGGAATTTTAAGTCACTGGTTGTTTATATGAAACTGAATATTTATTTTTGTGAATTTTATGGGGTTTCTTGTATATTGATTGAATTTTTTTTTCTTGTGAATACACATAAGAAAACTGCACTCGAAATAGAAACTTGAACGGTGGATTTCTGAAGCACTTTCCCTTTCTTTTTTTTCTTTTTCTTTTTTTTAATTATGAAGCATTCATTAAAGGGGACTGAGTGTAATCTTCAGGCTCTTTGTATTTCTTTTGAGATGTACAGTCAGTTTTTGTAAACAGAATGGAGAAATCTGGTTGATATTTGAATTACGCAAAGATTACACTTGTTTTATTTTTGGAAAGCAGCTCATTTCCACTTTTAATACCTTATGTGAACTTGTCATAAATGTCCACAGCTTCTTTGTTTACTCTAAAATGCTTAAAGGCTCATCCAGTCTTCAAAAAAAAAAAGACAGATAAGTGGTTAGTCTTTTTTGCTGGTATTTATCAAAAAGTTCCAGATTATACTGAATTTGACCCCAAATAGATCTACAGCATTGCTATCTCCACGATGTAGACATCTCAACAATGGAACTGATGATGACTAAGGGAAAATCTCTTTCAAAGAAGGCCAGCATTTGTGCCTTGAGTTTGGTTAAGCTCTTACAGTAGTAAGGAATTCCCTTTCCGGTGGATTTTAGGGGGATGTGTGACGGGAGAAGTGGTAGGCCTCCGGTGCCTGCAATAACAACAAGAGGCAAACCGCAGACATTTACGCATACAGCATTTCCAACCACTGCACATGAGGTGAGGCAATTCACGGAGGAGAGGGAACCCTCAGTAATCTAATAACACAGATAAACGTGTGTGTGTGTGTGTGTGTGTGTATATATATATATATATATATATATATATATATATATATATATATATATATATATATATATATATATAAAGCTGCGCTGTAGCTTTCATGCATTAGTTTGCAGAAGTTGACGTTTGCATGAAGCCTGTGATCAAAAACCTACATGTGACAGAATAACGTGAATAAAATGCAATAAACTAAACTAAACCGCACACTGTTACCAAAGAGAAGGGGCATAGAAAACCTACTAAAAGTCCCTATAGGCTATTCTGCCCTCAGATTATTGCGCGCGGCGTGAAGCAGCTTTGGCCAGACTTGCCATGCGCGCGGTCTGCTCTGTTTGACGGGATGTTTCCCTGATTAATGAGAATGCGGTATAAGGTCCAGCTCAAAGCCCCGAGGAACTTAAGGGGGAACCGGGGCTGGCAGGTTGTCTGGCCCGACCAGGCGGCTGGAGCCTGGAGGGGCTATACTAGGAGTAGAGACAAGCCATTATGTTGCTGCTGCTGGAATTTCAGGGTTAAATTCCTGTGCGGATTGGGAACCACTAGACTGTAACTTCTATAGAATAACAATAGAAAGAATACATAAAAGAACAAAACAAGCCTCAGTGCAATAAGGGTTTCATTAAAAAAAAGAAAAAAAGAAACAAAAAACAAAAACAAAACAAGGTTTCCCAAAGCTTGTATTATTACACTTCAAATTATATTTGTCTTTGACTGCTTGTTCGGGAAACGAAGTTATGGGTAGTGCTGACAGAAACATGGCGCGTTGTAGGGTCAGCACTTTGCATTGATCTTTGAGACAATTAAATACATGTGGCCGGTAAAAGCTGTCAGGAGGTTTTTATGTGGAATCTCTCAACTGCAAAACATTTGCCTGCCACTCGTTGCATGAGGTCGCTCGCGAGTGGAAATATGTGAATGTGAAATATTAATAAACAAAACAATTCGTGTGAAGTTTTGGAAGCTTGGTAGCAACTTGAAGAAAATCTGGAAATAAACTTTTGTGTGCGTTACGGTAGGGTTTCAGTTCTGAACAGCTCTCTCTCTCTCTCTCTCTCTGTCTCTCTCTGTGAATGAATCTGTGACATGTGGTTTTGTGTGAAAGCAGGAGCGTCTCAGGGAGCGGAGGAGCCCTCCGAAAGGCTCTGCATGATAGATCCGCTTCAGACTTCGGTGAAACCTGCAGACTGCAAAAGAACTTTTTGCTGCTCTGAAAATGCAACGGGCGCTGGAGAGCTGCTGCTGCTGCGTGGCGATGACCTGCTGCTGTAGATAGTGATGAAACAGCTTCGATAAGCTAAAGCTAAAACAGTGCAAGAACACTGGAAAAATAAACATGCTTAACTCCAGCACTGAAGCAGATTAAAAAGGGCTAAAAAGCAAAGAACTCGTTAAATGACATTTTCTCTTTTTTTCAGTTTGGTTTTGTTTGCAAGGAATGGCGTTATAAACACTTTTTAAATTTAAACTCCAAATACCTGAGCTCCCGTTTGCGGTGCATTTTTAATTTCTCCTAGTTATTATCGATTAGATGGACCTTATATGTATATAAACTAAGCTTTGACTTCGAACAGGAACTTGTATTTTGTTACACGATACTTATATATATATATATATATATATATATATATATATATATATATATATATATATATATATATATATATATATATATATATATAAGTATCGTATCGTGTAACAAGTGTATTTTACAGCGTAACGCAACAAAGTCAACATAGCTTAACAAAGTATAAAACATTGCTAAACAGAACGAAGTATAAGGTGCAGCAAAGCCAAAATATAATGTCTCCATATGAGGACGCAAGGTCTTAGAGGGTAATGCTGACACAGTGGTGCACAGTATATCACATGGAGTCTAAATACACACTGCAAGACACTGAACAGCGTCGTCCTTTAGATTATCAGTACAGCAGTACAGTCTGTGCTCTCTGCTTTGGGCTTCTGATAACACTGAAGCTCGTGTGTGTGCGTGCGTATGCGTGTGCGTGTGTGTATTCTCCTAAAATTTAAACCGTTACGCTCACCATGTACATCCAAGAGGGGATGAATAACCAGAGCTAATAGGAAGAAAATATGATTTATTTTATTATTTTATTTTTTTTTAGGTCTGTGATGTCAGAATCAAAGCTTCCTTCGTCAACTGTGGTAAGCACCACGTGTGAATACTACAATGTCACCACGTGAGTTTCTGGTTTGTGCGTAAAACCAAGTTTCACCATCTAAAAAGTCATGGTTCGTGAAAGCTCCAATGTGTGACCCCACAGCTTTTCCCTCTTTTTTGAGTTACAAAAATCAAATATAAGCAATAACACACGCGCGCGCGCGCACACACACACACACACTTCTTTTTCCTTAATATGAGCGCTTTCATATTGGTGAGGAATCACTGCTTATTGTATGAAAGCTGGCTGCCAAAGAATGCCTTATATTCCGGGACTTAAATAACTGTAACACCGAAGCACAATTTTCCAACCCTGGTAATTATTCGGTTTTACTGGCATTTAATCAGTGCGGTTAAAACTTAAACCCTATATATATATATATATATATATATATATATATATATATATATATATATATATATATATATATATATATATATATATATATATATATATATATATATCTGCAGAGGGAGTGATAGAAATATTTTTAGGATTTTTAGGATGTATAAAATACTTCATCAGCTTTAAGAGAAAGAAAGCTGAAACCGATGTGTCTGACTGATATTCCCCTTCATTAACATCCCCCCATTCCTTTCCACTGAACTGCGATCGTGTCTTAACACGGAGGAGGAAACAGCAGGGAAACAGCGCTGCCTCTCCCCGGGGTTTGACCCAGTATCCCCACTGCATAGACCCGGGGTCAGAGGAGAGGACGTCGGCCTGTGTGGAGAACAGATAGGAAGTGAACTGCTGCTGCAACTTTCCCCTTTAAAATAATATTTTCATCGTAATGTGGGCTAAGAGTCCAGGATAAGATTCTGTAAACATATTCCCACAGGAATTAAAACAATTAAAAAATATTTGTAGCATTTGTGCTGGTCATGCGATCATGCTTTTATTATTATTATTATTATTATTATTATTATTATTATTATTATTATTATTATTATTATTATTATTATTAAATCTCCTTAAAGAGACAGTTCTGTGTAAATTAAATTTCAATGCCCGTGAGTCAATGACTGAGCCCGAAGCGGTGAAAACACGTTTAGAAAAGACACAGGGAGCCCAAAGAGCTGAAGTGTGGTGGGTTTCCCTGGCCAGGAGGACTGGGGGAGGTCGGGGAAAAGCAGCGCCAGAGGGCTTCTGCTCCGTCATGGAGCTCAACTGCATTTGTAAGGGCTTTTCTGGGGACAGGAGAGGCAGAGTCAGCCCAGTGCCGAATGGAGCATGGGGACTGGAACAACTTTTAACACAATTCAATCGGTTATCAACAAGGCCTCTTCAGTGACATGCGTTGACCTCGAGCCACAGCTATGAGCCAAAATGGGACGGGAGTGTTTGGAACTCTGATCAGGAGCACAGGAAGGCATCTCTGTCCTGTAATCATTTATGTTTTAACATATCTCCCCTCGTTTTCCCCCTGTTGGCCTATAGTTTTGCTTACAGCTTATTCATAATGTTAAACAAAAAAGAGTAAATCATTAAGGTTTAACTGGGGTGTCATTGACGAACCTACGCAGAGCACATTTCTCTCGGTTTTTTTTTTCTCTTTCGCTTCTGCTGATTTCTGTGAACATGATTTCATTTCAACATTTTGTTCATCAAAAACATGCAACCAGTAGTTTACGGCCAGACATTATTAAATGCTGTTGAAAATAAGAGTGAAGTTGCAGCTCAGCTAGAAGGATATTAGGTATGTGAACAAATATCCATATTTATGGCGTGAAAGCTTGAAAGTTAAATTCCGGTTGCTTTTTGTCAAAACTTGCCTAATCCCATTACATGAATGACTGAACATGCGCCATGTTGGACCATGTTTCAGTGCTCATCCTAGTTGTATTATTATTATTATTATTATTTTTATTATTATTATTATTATCATATTTTTAAAGATTTGGATTACTGTGCGTGAATCAGCATGCTGTTCTGGAGCCATCCTCGCGCACAAAATTAATTTAAAGCCTCAGATCAGCTGATTAAAATGTTCCACGGTCTGAAAAAGAATATCTGGACACTGCCCCCTCTATAGCATGACAGGTCAGTTGAAAACATTGCACACTATAGAAGGATTTGAACACGGCCACAAGCAGCAGTGACCTTTGACCCCCCCCCCCCACACACACACACACACACGCACACCCACTCCGCTCTTCATACCAGCGAGTTAGGAATAGGAGCCCGGGATAAAAGCCCCCAACACAAACAAACATACGCACTATAATGTGCCCACAACAGTAAGAAAAAAAAAAAGTCTGCATATCTACCAACGGTCTCTATGCATTCAAGCCACAGCTTGTTGATTATTGATTATTAGTACGTCATTGCCATTTCTTTTGGCTCTGAGTCGATCTGATATCGTCGCAAATAGGATCCTATTTGTCAAGCATCACTCAGATGAAGAGCCCAGGCTTTTTTTTTCTCCTTCTCGCTGCTGCAGGGCGCGGACCCGGCAAAAGATACGACGTGTCAAAAGCAGATTTGACTGGATGAATTTCCTTTCTTCTCCTAGTCAAGTGAATTTTTCTGTATTGGGCGGGTGAGAAATATAATAGGACACTGTTTTTTTTCCCTAGGTAGTCTGGGCCTTTTGTCAGGCAAGGTTTCAGCCAGCTTTTTTTTCCCCCTCCCACTTCTTTAAATTGGATGTTTTGTATGTGGGACAAAGTGGAAAGAAAGGGAGATTCACAGTAATATCTCTATATTTAGGAATAACTTCACCGGACAGTAAGAAGGTGTGTCCAGACTGAACTAACTGAATATATTTGCAGTACACAGTAAATTAATTGTACTTTGTATCACTTAATACTGCGTGGTATTCCTACAGACTTGAATGTGTTCATTATTAGTAACAGAGACTTTATTTTCATTGCCCTTTTTCTTCTTTTATATTTCATGTTTCTGTTGAGATTTTTGAAGCCACGTCATCAACGTGAGTTCATTCTGGGAGGTTTCTGATTGTTACTGCACTTTATTTCATTTTTCACAGGATATTTAATACATTTAATACATTAATAAACATCTGTTTCTGTTTTCTTTGTGTTGTTTTTAATTTAAAAAACAAAACAAAAAAACAATCATGCCAAAGCTAATTTTCTGAATGTTCCTTCTGTATTGTCAGACACGAGGCTCCTCCTGGTAACCCAGCTTTGATAAGATCTCCGCCTTATTCTGGATCCTCGCTTATGATTTGGCCTGATTGAGGCTTGTTTGCAGTGTAATATGAGCCTGCAGAGATCCTTCCGGGGGTGGGGTGGGGGTGGGGGGCACAGCGCGTGTCAAATAGCTTTTAAATAAGGTTGTCTAACTTATAAGTTTAAGCATGGGTGACTCAACAGGGGGGGGACAAGACTTAAATACGAAGGCTCAGCTTTAATACGTCGCTGGGATCAGGGTTCTCTTTTCCTTCTGCTTAATTGCCTAAATTGTCCTTTATGTCACCATTTTTGCTTGTTGGTCACTTTTCTGCTGGCACCTGTTCACTCTCAGACTTATGCTCACAGCACTGCGGTTCACTGCACGTTAACTGGCCTCCTTTCTGAATTCGAGGAGCAGATGCAGAGAGTTTGGGGCACACAACAAATCGGGAGCCGATTTGGTGCTGCGGACTGAAGTGGCTTTAACAAGCTGTGCGCACAAAGAGAAGAATCAGGTAGTGTTCTGCTTTCGGAAGCGGATCGCCAGAGGAACAGATGTGGGGAGCGTTGGAAAGCAGCTGATTGATGAATGCTTGTACAGTTCATTCATTAATGAACACAAAAACAACCATATCTGTTAATATTGTAGCACCGGACTTCATTAGATCTTGTGAATAAAGTCAGTAACTCTCAATTATGCGTGATCCATCCAGTTTAGGCTACTGTATTAGCCTATATTCTAAGTCAATTATATAGAATAGAATTTTCTGTGAAGTAAAAATACAGCACAGGAGTACAGGGGTAATTTATTTCCTATTATTTTTTCATCCTACAATTTTTTCAAGCCTTTTCCTCGATATTTGTGTATGTATTATTTTTTGACTGACGATTAAGTCTCTTTATCTCTGGTTTAAAGTCGCTGCCTTCGTTGCCTGATCTGCTCGCCTTGGCTTATTTTCATTATTTCAAATAAACAGATAGAATAATAATCAAATCATTTTCTCCCCCCCCCCTTTATTTTTCTTTTAGGCTCACTCATTTTCTGTGCTTGTGGCTAACATTTAGGAATGTTCGACTCAAGCCAGCAGGGTGAAGGGGAGCACTATGGTCACACCTGAACCCTCTCCACTAGGCTGGCAGAGCTCACAAATGGTTTGTTTTAATGAAATTGCTGTATTCCTGTTTCAGAGCGCATGTGTTCAGCAGGATTCTCTGTGCCCTGCGTTTATTTCTGGCTTTCTAGTTCAGGAAAATACAGAGGGGAAAAACATCTTTAACTCAGTCAGGACAGTTTTCTCAAAGATAAACCGAGTAAAGAACAGACATTGTGGCTGTTAATAAAAGTCACTGGAGTCTGTTGAGTGTAGGCCTGTTTTTATTTTAATAAAGGTTAATGAAATTCATTATTTAAAGCAATTTGATGAAAGTCTTGCCAAAATATGGGTTGTTGCTCTGCAAAGCCAAAAATAAAATGGCTACAAAAAGGAAGTGCTCAGAAAAGAGCTAAGAAACCGCTGTCAGGTCTATATTTGGTGAGCTAACCAGGAAATATATTTTGTGTCTCAGCTGTTTGACATGAAGAGAAGCAGCTGGAAGAGGTGCTTCAACTGTCACCTGTCACCATATGGCAACATTGTACTATTTTTTTTATGGGCTTTAAGCACCCAGAAAGAAAATCTGACATATCACAAGGTGATCTGCTCTGTTCAGTAATTTCACTGCGCACTGCCTTCCCATGAATGCGCGCAGTTGTGCGCAAATAAAAAAAGGTGAGCGAGCTGAATTGAGTTTATAGGCTGTCATAACTCCTCTGCACCCCTAGCGCAACATCACCGAGACAGAATCTATTTTCGGCATCACTTCCAGCTCCAACTACTTCAGTCTCCCGGAGTCAGCCGTGCTGTTTCTCCGTGTCCTCCTCGGTAGGGGCGCACGCTGCAGCCGCTTACATAACGCGCTGCCCGTTCAAAAGGACTCTCCGTTGCACAGCCTCGTAACGCGGGGCTGGCACCCTCTCCGTAAAGATTTCGTTGACTTGATCAAGTGTTAAATGTCTCACCGCGTGCGCGCGCGCAGAAAAGACGGCGCGTGAATAACGAATGAAAAAGGGTCGCTGGAGCCACGCGGGCCAGCAGCGGGTTTTACGCAGCGTCACGACTGCAGCGCTTCACGCTGATGTTTGGGGTTTGGTAGGGAAAAAATGTTTCTCAATGTGTGATGGGCGGAGGGGGGCGGGGGGGGCTCTTGAGTGTTTAGAGGTGCACGAGGAGGGGGTCCCAAAGCATACATCATAATGTGCTGCTTAATTAATTCACATGAAATAACCCCATTTTGATTTGAAGACTCCAAATTTAGGCTTCACCTCCCCCTAAAGCTGCTTTATCATCACATCCAGCTCAGTCAGGGTTCAATCATCAATAGAAAGTACCACAGTTTAGTTTTTTGGGAAATAAGATAGGCCAAAATTAGTTCCGGTTCCTGGGGTTACACGCATGCCTCCATGGTGTGTTTATGGTGCAAAAACTTTTGAGGATCCCTGAGTGGCGAGATGAAACGAATTCGCGCAAAAATGTGCGCCTTTTCAGTATAAAAATGGTCTGAGAAAATATATTTGATTCCTGTCTGCTCCGTCTCCCTGCTACTGCTAAAACAGGGGCGATGGCACGGTCTGACAGCGCCCCCTGCCGTTCCCTTGAAGCGCTGGAAATTTTTCTTAAAGGGGATGTCGAGCAAACCGGAAGAGCTTTTTAAGGTGGACCGGCGGAGTTAGCTGCACGACACAGACTTGTTTTCCAGCAAAGGGCTCTCAGGGCAAGCTGGACTCAGAAGAGTTCCGCCGGTTCCGTTGCGGTTTTGCCCTTTTCAGCCTGACAGCTCAGACAAAATAAACGCACCGAGAGGACGCTTAGTGTCTTGCCGGAACTGACAACCTTAGACTTCTTAAACCAAGCACAAAATTATCCCTGCTGGTGTGATTTCTTTTAAATTTGCAGTTTAAAAATGATGCACTTGGAATTTCTTTGAATTAAGCAAATAAGTGACGAGCCTAACCAAAGCGGAGGGGGCACAATCTAAGACACTACACGGCTCCGCTGCAGGACCTGTCTCTATGTAACCCTTTTACTTGTGCAATTTAAAATATATACGTAAAGCCCAAATTAGACTCCGAATCAAATGAAATGCACAATAAGATTCATATTCATGTAATTTATTTTAAAAATCTCATCTGGTAGGTGATCCAAGGCTGCTTCTTCAAAATATAAACTGCCACCACATTCCCACAATAAAACAAATGTGTGATTACTTTGGAATTCCTTCCTTTGTTTGGAATTCTGGTGACAGAGGAGAAATTAGTCTCCTGCCATCCTCTGCTTCAACTCGCCTTGAAAACTGGCTGTTGGGCATTAAATCACTGTTGTGGCTTTGCTTCGTGGCTTGGCGTTGCTGCAGACGTGAGCTAAGTAAATGTGACAGTTCATACGTGAAGCATCAGATCAGGTCGCCTTAGGCCAGTTCAGTCTGATTAAGTGTAAACCAGATTTATTTTACAGCCGGATCCTCAGATTAAAAGTGAAAACATGGGGTGTAACATAACAAACACCTGTCGTTCCCTCGCAGTGCGGCTTTATGTTTAATGCAGCCTCAATTTTAAGCCTTATAGGCCGCGTCATGTTGAGTTGCTTGTGACAAATGAAGCGGCAGTTCTGGTCGCAGCAAAGGCTTTATTTCATGAAAGTCTCAAACTCCAGCTAAACACCCAACCATTGGGTGTCACTGACATATGACCTCAGAGCGTAAGAGTGCGCGCTTTTCGGCATTAAAATCTAACTGCATTTTTTAACTTTGATTACACGCCAGCTGCACGATAATTTAGATTCAAAAACGACCTCACTCTTTCCACAAAATCTTAGCAAAGGCAAATGTTGATCACTTCACCCTTGAACACGCAGGTGCAGGGCACCTGAGCCTTCACCTTTAAATAACTATCATAGTAACACATGCATCAAAAGTTAGTAATATCCGGTTCCTGCAGAGCAACAAAAGGCCGTGTTTTCCCCTCTTTTTCTGTTAGATCCACGGTCATTGAAATGATCTTCCTCCTTCTTGGCATCGTCTTTTGTTCCATCATTTGCATATAGTTCCCCTCTCTATTCTCACCTCCCACACACCTTGTATGCGCGGTTGCAGGTCTCGCTGCACCTGTTTCTCTTTCCTATCCCCCCCCCCGAAACGCTTACGTTCTGCGTCCTCCACAAACGCAGGTCATCCCCTTCAGTCGAGGCCTGCGTCCGGAAACCTCTCTAATCAGACATGCTCCGCGTTTTTTTCTTCGTTGCACTGCACTCCTTCTTCCACCGATTGTCTGCGGTGGCCTCCTCATCAAGTCAGCAGAGTTCAGCCTGGTTCATCGGATGCGTCAGCGCCAACTCTTCCCTCAGATTTCATGCACCCATGGGCGCCCGTGACCTTGACCCGGTAGCCTGCTCTGTGCACTGCCTGGATGAGAGGTGAGCTGGGAGAAATGGAAGAATAGCTTCCTGGATTAGCTGCATTTCAGATTAAGCCGAAGTTTCGATATTTGTCGTGTAAAATTATGGTCAGCGTTGTTTATCGGATAATTATAAAACTATAATTTTATGGCAACCTCAATTTTATAGTAACCTTTTATTGTTAAATATTTGAATCGTCATCTATCATGCGTAAAAGCACTTTTAAAAATAATAATTCTCAAACTCACGCCTTAGTTGCGAAGCTGTCATATCTTCTCATTCTGAAATAATTTAATTTCGAGCACTAAGACATTTTTTAAAAAGTATTTTATGTCTCTTTTTAATCTTTTCCTCCATTTTAAATTCTATGAATTAAAAAAGAACTTACTAGTAAATCTTTTGTACAAAAAACATTTAACAATAATATTCCTGTAACACGATTTTAAAGCATGATATATGGGAGTCCCAGCACAAAGGCACTTTCACAGTGTGGTATGTATGTGCTCTCAGTGTGAAAAACACTAACCTGTGCTGTTTTTGTTTTTTGTTTTTTGTGGAAGGTTCG
This sequence comes from Pterophyllum scalare, assembly GCA_024447675.2. Lineage (NCBI taxonomy): Eukaryota > Metazoa > Chordata > Actinopteri > Cichliformes > Cichlidae > Pterophyllum > Pterophyllum scalare. Next base: position 27,382 of record JAMQGT020014211.1, read on the forward strand.
GGGTTGCTGCATTGTCTCCGGAGACTTGTTACTGTGGGAACCAGCTGAGTGGTTTGGTGGTCAGTGAGTGTTTCAAGACATCTTCCAGTGAAGGGACAAAGGACGTGATAGGAGGAAGTGAAAGACAACAGTGAGGCAGCAGACTGCTTCCTCTTGCTTTTGATGTCTAGCTATAGCTACTGCTTCTGTTCTCTTCTTTTTCTACACTTGTGTTGTTTTCTCATCACTAAAGTACATTTTAGAAGCTTCAGTAGAAGCGTTTTGTCCTGGATAACTCTTTTCTTTTCTTTTCTTTTCTTTTCTTTTCTTTTCTTTTCTTTTCTTTTCTTTTCTTTTCTTTTCTTTTCTTTTCTTTTCTTTTCTTTTCCCAGTGCCTTGAACTTACCTCTCGGGAAAGCTCAAGATGGAACCTTGGCACTCTACAGAACTGAAGGACCATTTCTGCACAACATTAGTGTATTTACCTCTCCAGCCAGACTGCAGGCTGGGGAGACTTTTGTCATTGAAGTGAATGGAAACCTTGCTGGATGTCCCAGTCAGCCACCAGGTCAGCTGCTGCAGTATTTTACAACAATGTAGTTCTTTGAAATGCAACTGAAAGAAATGCAGCTTTCTTTCAGCATCAATTATTAGTTTACACCGTCAGTTATCATATCTGTATCTCTATTTGAAGTTGTTTTATTTAATTTACTTTTATTTTATATTGTGCATTTTATGTGGTCTTCCATAATGTAAAACTAGTGGCTTTGTCTCCTGTAAATTGGACTTACATTATACTATTTCTTTATATAAATGTTTGCTAGTGGTATTATTGATATTTTCACAGCATTGCAAAGCACTGCTCTATCTGTAAACACAATATTAGAAATATTTGTTTTCAATTCTTTATTTTTAATTTAGTTTTAAAAGATTCTTTAAAAAAACAATTATACTTGCTAAAATTGTGCTTACCAGTTTTATTACACATTTCAGTAGAAACTATAAACCAGCTGCATCAAGTTCTGTATTAGAATAGAAAGTCATTGCAAGTATCTATCTATCTATCTATCTATCTATCTATCTATCTATCTATCTATCTATCTATCTATCTATCTACATTACATTTGAACATAACTTAATATGAAGAATTTTAAATATGGCTTACAATGTAGTACAAATGAATAGATTTTGCAGTTCTTTTTTTTTTGGAGAAAACAATTTCAATTTTTTTAAACAATTTGTGCTGAGCAATACTTTATTCATAAAGTTAATGGACTGCATTCATGCTTGTTAATGATTTTAAGTCTGTAGGGATATATACCTACAATAACCTCGGCATATCTGTGTAATATTTCCATGATTTTTAGAATTTATGTATTTTATATTACAGATCTTTTTTATCCTTTGCATGAGTATTTCTGTGATTTCCAGGCATTCCAGGTCTTGGGAGGCAGGTCCTGTCTTATGTTACTGTGGAGTTTCTGGGGATGACCCCTAAAGGTCAAATTTCTCATCATGTCAACGTGTTGGAGGATGGTTCCTTTACTGCAGCATCTGATTGGATTTTGAAAGTTGCAGGCAAATACAAAATAAGTAAGTTCACCAAAGCAGGTGATTATTAGTTTGCTGGTCATTATTTCATCAGTTAATTAATGAAGGAATTGATCATGTATGAATAATTTTTGTCTGTTCTATTTGCATGCTTTTTTCCCCCCCTCTGTTTTCTTTTTAGATATTACTGTCTCCAACCCTCTATCCACACTCTCCTCCACCCTCCAGTTGTCCATCTTGCCACCCTCTCCAGGAAGCCTGATGATCTCTTTGCTCCACGGCCCCCTGGGTGTCCCGTCCTGCATCCCCTCCATTCACTTGGACTCTAACGGTGTGACTAACGTTGAGGCTGCATACCAGGGCGATCCTGTCACTCTGCAGGCGTTTGTGAGTGAAGGATTACCAGCTGAGTTCTGCTGGCGCTTTACTCACAGGGAAAAAGAAACAACTTCCCTTTCACAGCCGCGCTGTCTGAACAGCACTGTGGTAAGTCAGGCTGGGTCATGTTTGTCTTTATTTAATCATCCTCTCTGACAGCTTTTTTGTTTAGGTCTCGAATTAACAGTAACTACTAAACTAGTCTAAATTACTTAACTTTTAAAAGGAAATAGGTGTTTTGGCATTTCTAACAGGACATTGAGCCCTCATATTTACAGTTTTGTGAATGCCTAAATATTCAAAATATTATATATAAATGTAATATAGGAAACATGTTTTTGCTAACTTGACTTGTCTTCTTTTCTAAACATTTTATCAGCTGTGCATATTTGCTTTGAAACAAACAAAGAAACAAAACTAGAAACATCCAAAAAAAAAATAAATATATATATATATATATAAAGTAAAATAACTCAAGATTTATGGTGAATTATTTTTATTATCCCCCCCCCCATCACTTTTTCATTACAGATCAGTACTCCAACTAATCTAGTAAATCTGGTAAGTTTTAGTTAAAACAAGTTACAACTACAGTTTTCCAAAAGAATCATAATGTATAAATAATAGGTTAGAAATATCGTAAAATGCACAAAAATAACTCTTAATGTAACTTTCATTCAGGTTTTACTGAGGTTAAAGGATCTTTCTCCCTTTCAGATTATTTAGGAGTCACAGGTCAGTATACTGAATGTGAAAAATGTACAAAATCCTCAAAATTACCGAATAGCATATTCAGCAACTCTTCCATGGTGATGGGGAAAAGGAACATGAGCAAACCCTGATGTGCTCATTAAAGCTCATTAAATCTTATTTTGTTCATTCAGAGCCACTGGTATGTTGAAACTGAGCTATACCAGAAGGTTTAAGTATTCAAACACTATTTAAACAGAGGCCAACAGCAGAAACCTGCTGGGTCTGCAGAAAGACTGAGAAAAAAAAGCCAGAAACTCAGCTTTGCAAATAAGACTTAATGGCATTCATCTGCTTGTTGGAGGAATGCTGTTCTCTGTAGATGATCTGATCATTTGATTTGATAGTTTAGAAAATCTCCAGCCCAGCAGCAGAAACATTTAATCCAAAATATCCCTCATCCCTCACGTTTTTAATCTGAGAACTTAATGCTTCTCGTTGCCTTCAGAAGTGGACCTTTGACTCAGAGGGAGTTCACACGGTGTCAGTGAATGCATCCAGAGACTCTGGGTGGATGCAGAAGACAATACATGTTGTGAGTACTCAGCTTTCTGTTAATAAAAATGCCATCATTTTGCATTAATTTTGCTAATATTAATAAATGAATGGCGCAAATAACTTTAAAAAATATATAGTTACATTTTTTTTTACAAAGACTCTGTTTTTTTAAACAATAGTTTGGGCTTTTGTAAAAGAGGGAAATGTGAGATATAAGATTTTAAAAGGATTTATGTCCATAAAGAATTTTCTTTTGACATTAAGAAGAAATACAAAATATTGGGATATCCTTTACTCTCACATTGGTGTGTGTCTTTGTGCTATTTGTATGTGGTTATGTGGTCTTGCAGGTGGTTGTATCTCCTGGCGTCTCTCACCTTAGAGGGAGTTTGTGTGGGAATCGGTTGACTACAGGTGAGATTGTTTCCGTGAGAGCTGTTCACTACCATGAAACACCTGCTCGTCTTCAGCCTCACACTGAATGCAGCCCCCAGCCATGAGAGCAACTTCAGCAGCATAGAAAAGGGCTGTAAACACAGCAGCATCGCATGTGATTACAATCTCAGTCATCACCACAGTAACATTTGTTGGCATGGAGACAACCTTAAACCTTGATAACTTTCACACCTGCAGTCACTCCTGCTGCAATTTGCTCTCAATCTTCACCACCGCCTCCCCACCGCTGCAGGACAGTATCAGCTTGTATCCACCACTGTCCCTCCTCAGTGCTGCTTTCAGCTCTCATTCCTCATTTGTTGATGGTGTATGATTGGATCTGTGTCCCGAGGCCTGCTGGGAGTTTAGGCGCAAGTTGCATCTAGATATGCAGAATTCAGTTATTATTATTATTCAGTTGTTATTGTCAGTGATGCCTCTGTGATGAACAGGGCAACTGAGGAATGGGATGCTAAAATGCTTCTTTCTGTCACGGTTCGGGCCTTTGACCCAGACAGTTGGGCCTGCTTTCAAACACAAATCAAGGAGTGCTGCTGTTAGATGTTGCAATAAATCAAAAAATATTTTGTTTTATTTAGTGTTGTGGCAGGGTCAAATGTGACCGCCTCTCTGCTGGTGAACACATCACCGCTGCACAGAAACTGCAGCTAGACGGCAGGAGCACAGGAAGTGGTCGTGGTTTAGCTTTTCAACCACACTAGGACGGTTGCTTTCAAGCTTCGGGCTGAGAATGAAGTGTTTTAGTAGAAGTGTGAGAGTCTGTATAGACAACAGGAAGCTGTTACCACAAGCTACATGAAATCCAAAATGGTAACCATCCAGGAGTCACAGGACTGATGGCAAATGTTTCCTTTTTTTTTTGTCTTTAATTAGTGTAATTTTCAACTTTTTGAACAAAAACATCTAATAATAATAATAATAATAATTTGATATTTGACATATCTGTCATGAAGCATTCATAATATTTGATATGCTCCATCTGTAATGCCCATGTGTGTATTTCTTTCCCTAGCTATGAGGATTTTTTCAGCGAGGCAAGCATATCCCACAAGTACAGATATAATCTTTCAAGCTGTGACTGATGTACCAGATCCAGTGGAGTTCCTCTGGCACTTCGGAGACTACAGAACAGCCACAACTACCTCTAGGACCATCACTAAAAGATACCTAAACCCCGGCAGGTACAAACAGGAGCTGTGCAAATGCAATCAAAGGAGTTCTTCATCACCACGGCTGCCAAATACTTGCTCGCATTATTTTATTTATACAATATTTTAGGCTATAGTCTTTACCTCTCAATATAAAGGATATGGAGGCAACTGTTGTTGCAAACTGTATAACTTGAACACAAAGTGAATTGAACCCTTTAAATCCCACCTTTCTTGCACATAGGTATGATGTATCTGCAATCATGTCACGTGGTCAGATGGTCTTCACCTCTGGTGTGTTCCCGGTGGTAGTCCAGAGAGCGGTAAAGCTCAACAGGCTGGTTCACCAGGCCTCAGTCTTGCAGAATCACACGGTGGTGTTGAGTTGCCGGGTAAATGCGGGGACCAACATCACCTTCCTGTGGAGTTTTGGAGATGGAGCAAGCAGGTCTGGACAGAGCACAGAACGGCACATCTTCCACAGGTGAGCCAGAGAGTTTGGGCTTTAAGTTTAATAGATTAGATTAGAACAAGAATTCTCTGATTCCATTTTTTCCTCTTAAAAACTGCTCAGTTTGTGTTACTATTTCAGGTATTTCTAAATGTGTTTTGTCCAGAACAGGAGAGTTCAGAGTCAAAGTGACGGCATCTAACCTGGTCAGCTCTGCGTCTCTGAGCAGCTACATTTTCGTTGTGGATCAGCCTTGTCGGCCTCCACCCGTCAAAAACATGGGGCCTCTTAAGCTACAGGTAGCCCTCTGTCTAGCCCGTACGAGTACACTGTGGTGTAGCACTGTTAAAAAGAAAATAAAATCTTCTCTGTGCACCTAGGTGCGACGATATGAGGTTGTCCATCTGGGTGTGACGTATGAGACAGAAGTTGAGTGTGATATATCAAGAGGCCTTCACTACTCCTGGATTTTATTTGACTCTGCAGGCCGGCCAGTTCCTTTGCCTCTCACAGACACACACAGACAGACCCTCATACTGCAGAGCCATCTCCTGCAATATGATACCTACACTGCTATATCTAAGGTATGTAATAAATGGGAATAAATAGTTGGAAGCCGCACTGAGAAGAGAAGCAATAATATTTAAAGGCCAGTTCAAAAACCGATCTTCCACCACTGAACTGAATGATTAAGGTTTGTGTTTCTTCTGCAGGTTCAGGTTGTCGGCAGTGTCGTGTACAGTAGCTACAGCGTGAAGGTTCAGGTGATGCCAAGCCCTCCTGTGGCTTTCATCCAGGGCGGCACCAACATCTTCCTTAACAACAGGAGCACCATAGCAACCCTGGATGGGCAGGCATCTTATGACCCTGACTTCCCCATTAATCCACTCAGGTTACTGAGTTTCTTACTTTCTCAGCCTTGAGTTTGGTGTTCAGCTCAAGGTTTGTTGCTTTTAGGTCCTCTACTTCTGCACCATAGGCATCTTACTCACTATTTAATGCCTGGATCAAACTCTGTTTCTCCTGTAGTGTGCAACCTTTCTTCTGCTTTAAACGGTTCATGATGGGTGTGTTCCTGTTGCTGCAGCTGCTCACTTAGCTGCTCAGGTCCGCTCCTTCTGAAGCTGGTTAGTGAGCTGTGTCCACAGAGAACTGTTCTCTTGTCTCTGCCTGCAGTGTGGCAGGGAACTGTCTAAACCTCTCTTGGGAGGAAATGCATTGCTGTGCACCTTGGATGTGAGCCTTCAAAACCTCAGTCTGGGTGCCAAGAGCCTAATTTTTTTTTTCAAGGTCCCTCGGCTGCATGTCTGGCCCACAGTGCCATATCTGGGCTGTCAATGCCAAAAGTAGGCCAGATTAGGCCCAAATGCAAAAATAAATAAATGGCAAAAGTAGCAAAAAAAAAGAAGTAAATATAATTTCATGGTTGTTTTGTGTTTAGTTGTTTTTGTGTCACCCTGAAAAGATTTTGTGTGTTTGGAAGTTAATATAAATTCAGATTTTCTCCGTATAGCTACAGATGGACATGTAAGCCGGTCAGCACCATCACCAGCTCCTGCTTCAACCAACACATTCCCACTTCATCACCTGTGCTCAGGTTTCCCGTCAGCTTCTTAAAACACAACTTTGACCAGTTCCAGTTCACACTCACTGTCCACAGCGGAGCGCGTTCAGCTTCATCGGAGACCTTCATCACTGTAGCATCAAACGTCTTCGGGTATGACCTTTTAATAAAAGCGTCTATTAAATCAATTAAGTGAACATAACCAAATAGAAGTGTTCGAGGAAAAGTAGCACCTTAATTCATAAGTCACTTTAAACATGGGCCTTAATGCATCCAATACAGGAAGGTGTCCGTTTACTGCCCTGAGTGTCAGGGAGACCATGTGAACTGGGATCAGTCTTTCTCTGTCAGTGCCATGTGTGAAGACTGTCACATTCCCGCACAACATATTCAATACAGCTGGAGTTTGTACCTGGTCAATGCTTCATCCAAGCCTTTCATAGATGGTAAATTCAGTTCAGCCACTTTGCTAGAAAATTCCCCAAAAGGTGCCCCAAAAAAATGGAAATTAAATCATTAAAAAATAATAATCTTTTGTTCTATTCCAGTCCCATTTTGTTACGCAGTAGATCTCAGCTCTATTTCTGCCATCATGGAACATCCTGCCACCTCTCCGCAGACTCCTGTGATTTCTACCCTACATCCTCCTGTTACAAATGTATCACAGAACAGCCACGCGGCCTCTTCTTCATCTTCTTCCCCGGTTACTCTGAATACCTTTGAACCTGAAGTCGGAAATCAAGATGTGGACCTGGCCGACAGCGGGACATCAACAAACTGGAGCAGAGACACATTAAACGAAGCCGGTTTGTTATTACTTATATAGATCGTACACTCAAAAAAAAAACAATTTATGCCCAAAATGCTTTAAGTAATTTGATTGCATGCACATTTTTCATGTAATTTTGTTACATAAGTAAAATATTACATTTAATGGAATCTGGTTGAAAGACATTTACTTGATTGGTAAACAGTATTTTATTTTTACACATATTTTCCTTAATAATTAATTATTTGAATGAATAAACCTTTGATTTTATATATTTGAGTTGCATTTTACTCAAAATTCATGTTTATGGGGGGTATGAGATTATACCAATCTGTTACTAAATGTGACTTCTTTTCTCACCTCACAGGTTTGTCAGAGTCTAGTCCACGTGTCCTCAACAAAGACGGTGTTCTATACTCCGACCACTTTGGCCAAGGTGACATTAGCACTGAACTCCCAGTGGACCCTGACTCCTCTGCCGACTGGGACTTTCCTTTTCTTTTCCTGGAGAGTGGCAGTGCGAGTGGTCGACTAGGTGAGAAAATAGAAAATATGTGGTTTGGGCTGTAAAGCTTAGCGAGTGGGTGCGTCTATTAATTGGAAGGTCAATGGTTTAATCCCTGGCTCCTGATTATTGAGGAATCTCTGGGCAAGATGCTGAATCCCCAAATTGTCCTGATGCATCCATCGGTGTGTGTCAGTATTATAAATGTATAGGTGAATCATGCTTGATCTCCTGCTTCTTGAGCACACTGTTACTTTTATTATTGCACTAAACCTGGTTCTGTTACAGACCCAGATTATGGTATTCCCTTTCCAAGTGCAGAGGAAGGAGACCCAGGGATGTCAGCAGGGAGATCCAGGGGTACAGTTCATATCTGCGTTTACTGTTCATTTCTTATCTGAGGTGGTTGTTTATTTACTCACTTGTGCTCCCAGGTGAAGATGGTGAGAGCTCCTGTGCAGGAGATGTCTCTGTGTTTGATATGGCATTACACAAAGATGAGGGGAGTAACCTGGTGGATCCTAAGCCACCCGTGGCAATTGGGGCACAGACTTTGCTCGACTTACCTCGAAGCGCTGTAAACAGAGACCTCTTTGAGTCCTTCACTTACGCAGGTACATTATGCAGAAAAATTCCTGCTTCTGTGCCACTGTATCAGCATTTAGTCACCTTTCTTTCCCTTTTACATCTTTACAGGAATCTCCTCTTCTTTTCTCATGATTAAGCCCTTCAGTCTGAGGCCCAGGAGCAGATACATGTTGGAGGTCACTGCCGGTAAGTTTGACATAGTTTACACCACAGGTTGGGGACCGTTCCCATTTACTGCAGTACTGTAACTTTAACAATAATACCCACGTTGCCCCTAAAGTCAGTTTGTGTGTGTTAATGATCCTCATGGTTTTGTGTGATGACTTCAGAATCTCAAGACAGGTTTCTGGGTCGGACTCAGCTGTTCTTACAAACCAACCCTGTTCCAACGGGCTTGGCATGCCAGGTGCAACCAGTCAAAGGACTGGAGTTACACACTCACTTCAGCATCTTCTGCACCTCAGGGAGGGAGGTATTTCCCATTGCATACATTTAACATTTTTTCCTGCTTATTTAACCTGCTGTGTCTGAACCTGCTTGAACCATTTTCAAAGAGTATTTTTATTGCCATATTGCCAATCTCTCTCTCTCTCTCTCTTTCTGTGTGTGTGTGTGTGTGTGTGTGCATGTGTGTGTATGCTAAAGGACTTACTGTATAAGTACAGCTTCAGTGTAGGGGACAGACTCCCTAGGACACTGTACCAGGGAAGAGATTTCCAGTACTACTTCAGTCTTCCTTCAGGTGACCCCAGTGATGATTATAAAGGTAAACACACAAAGAGAAATGATTAAGGTGCATTAACAGATTTTTAAAAAAAATATTTCCTTATTTTTATTGCTCTTATTGCTGTTGTCTCTATAGTAACTATTTATACAGAAATCAGCAGCAGCACATATGGTTCAGCCACCAAACCCTGTCCTGTCACAGTGCAAGTTCAACCAAGCTTCCTCAGAGACACCTTATCTTCCTCTTCCCATCACAATCCTGATCTGGAGCTGTAAGAATCACCACGTCATCACATATTGTATTGCATATTGCATATTACAGCTTGGTGTCAATGAGACATGTCGGACCAGTGTGATTTGTTAGTGGCATAAAGTTAGAGTTTTGTAAAAATGGTCACAATTTTGATAACTGATAAATGCTTAATAAGGCTTTAATTGGGCAACAGTTAAGGTCTTAATAAATTGAGTTTAGTCTGGATGCTCTGCAGGATCCTTTATGAGGTTTAGTTAGTTGGGCTGTCTACTTAAGAGATTCTGCTGGTGTTTTAAACATCTATATGAAGGAACAAAGCACATTAAGTTGCAGCCCAAAAGCTGCTGTTAAGAACGACTGAGTATTAAACTACAAAGCATCATTCAGAGCAAGTTGACAACGATATAGATTTTAAAGAATGTGCAATCTGTCTCTTTCACTGTCTCCAGGTCAGAGTTCGGTCTGAGGAACCTGTCGGCTCTGGTGCAGCTTGGGAACAGCGTGGAGATTCGTAACTACATCAGCCTCCTCTCCAGCATCCTGAACAGACTCAGCCTGGACGTGAATGCCAACGCATGTGCACAGAGACACCTGCGTAATGTGCTCATTCGCACCTTGTGTGAGCTTGACAGCAGTGATCAGGTACGCACACTGACAGCATTACAGATCAGCAACACAGCATCCTTGTTACAACCCCGCCTCTCTGGGAGGAAAGGGAGGTTTTCATTAACAACCGGGTGGAAAGAGATGAAGACAAGATCATCTTTTGATCTTGAATGAAAAGAAAAGTCAAGCATCTGCCATTCATTTATGAGTGAACATCAAATCAAAAGCAATGCAAGTTCAGTTTGGTTCAATTTTATTTATACAGCACCAATTCAGAACAGTTGCCTCAAGGTGCTTTATATTGTAGAGCAAAGACCCTTCAATATTGGAGGGAAAATCCCAACAATCAGAGAACCCCCTCTGATCAAGCACTTGGCAACAGTGGGAAGGAAAAATTCCCATTTAACAGGAAGAACCTCAGGCAGAATCAGGCTCAGGGAGGGGCAGCAATCCCTCATGACCTGTTTGTAAAGAGAGCAGAGAAGACAAAAGACGCACTACAGGAGAGAGAGACAGAGTTTAATAATTACTAGTGCCGGCTTAAACCTCTAAATGCAATACTGGTGGAGAGTGACAAGAGTTGAGGGAAGAAGAAACACTCAGAATCCAATCCAAACTATGAGCTTTATCAAAAAGGAAAGTTTTCAGCCTAATCTTAAAAGTAATGAGGGTGCCTGTATCCTGAATCTGTGTAGGTGTAGACCATTAATCATTTATCTCACACATATTTCAATTCTAGGTGTCAATGACAGACAATATCTGCATTCTCAACAACCTGCTACAAATTACAAGTCAGGTGGGTGGATGGTTGCCAGTTTGCGTTTTTAAAGAGACACTGGCTGATACTAGATCATTTCTCATGCTTGCTTTTTCCATTTTAGGTGACATTAATGAGCGCCAAACGAGTGACGGCTCATATTCAGGCTATCTCAGAGCAGTTTTTTGGGTCTAGCGCTCCTCGCCGCTACCATGTAAACCAGGAGGTGCTCATTACAATGCTCAGCCTGCTTTCACACAGCCTTCAGGTGGTTTCTAGTTGCGACTTCACACCTGACATTACGCAAGCATTGGAAGCAGGCCCACCCACCGATGAAAACCTGAGAAATGAAAGAGACACTCCAAACAGCTGTATAGTGAACTCATCCTCTCGTTGTCACATCAAAGAGGGAAGATCAGTTCCAACAAAGCAAGCAGTGAAGTTCGCAGCTGATATTCTGCAGGCTGCTTCAGAGCTGATGCTGGTTAGTCAAAACACATTTGTGTCCTTGTAAATCCTCCACAGTTACTCGTAGTTTTAGTGATATTCATGCTCTCTTTTTTTTTTTCCAGAAGTACATTTTGTTCCATGAAACCAAGGAGCACAGAGTTTGCAGCAGCCTCATTACCTTGTACGCTACATCCCTAAACAAAACCTCCACAGTCATTAGCAGTGGCTCAGTCGCCGTCTACATGCCTGCTTCTTTCGTCCAGATTCTGTTTCTCCAGCATGGACCGTGTATCCTCAGTGTGCTGACTGAGCTCTCCCACAGCCCGCACACCTGGGCCAGTTATCCTACACAGGTGAGATCAGCTCAGCACGTGCACATACAGCGATTTAAAGGCAAGGCGTCACTCTTACTTACTCACTCTTTGGTTTTCCAGTTGAGTGGGCCAGTGGTTGACCTGAATCTGTACAAGTGCAGGACAAGAAAAAGGATCCACATTCATTCCCTCGTTCAACCAGTCAACACTGAGCTTCATCTCCCACAAAGAAATGTAAGTTGCTGTTCTTTTCTGTTGTTTGTGGAAAATTGAAGGTTTATATTCCAGCTATACGATGTCTAACGTGTACGTCCTCCTTCATAAGAAGAGATTTTTAATAAATGCTCGAAACACGCAGTGTTGCAGTAAACTTCTTGACTGAATAACGCCAGTAACATGAGATTGCAATTCTGCTGTAGAAAAGCTCTTCATGGGAGTTTATCCTCCTGAGCAGCCAGGTCAACTACCACAGCTTCAACATTACACAGGAGCACTTGATGCAGGCCGTCCAGCTCAATCTAGTGTTCAGACCACCATCCACCAAGGCGTTTCCCCTCATGGTGCTCTTCAGGTATCATTGCAGTACCATGATATTCTCGTATTGAGACAGTAACATAATAATTTGGATGAGTTTTGACTAAAAAGGCAAGAATATGGTGCATGTCAAACTGTGGGTCTCTACTTTATCAGGATGTTTGACAGGCCCACTCCCAACATGCACCATCTGCAAAGGATTTACAAGTGGGAGAGCAACACCTTAAGCATCACTCTGCCCTCATCCTACCTCAATGGTGAGACATTTTCTATTCTACTCTACTCTCCTGGTCTTTTCTTCTGCTAAATTCTTGGTCCTTTTACAGAGTATGTTAGACTGATCATCCATTTGACTTGTAAAATGTCCAGAATCTCAATTATATTTATTAGAAATTGATTGATGGATGTTATATTTTTGTAAAAGCGTGGCTGGAAATAAGATCGTGTGCTTTAATTAAGCAGTATTATTGACTGAAGGCCTCTTTCTAACCTGTACATGCTTTGACATTTAATTTAGTAAGTCTGCTGGGAAATATCTTTACAATTTCCTGAAACTTCCAACTGCAGGTGTTGGTCACTTGGCTCTGCTTAATGCTGATTTTGGGAAAGCCCACAGAGGCAGTCACCTGGCTGAACAGCCCCGCTACAGACTTACAGTGGACAGCAGTCTGTGTTTGTCCTGGGATGGCCAGCAGGGGGCCTGGACACATCAGGGCTGCAGGACACAGCAAGCAGACACAAGCTCTGCTGTCAACTGCAGGTAATGCATGAATGATAAACGATAAATCTTGATGCAGAGGTGATTCACATACTTCTTTATATCTGGTGAATCACAGTTGCCACCAGTTGAGGCCTCTGACTGTGATGCAGCAGCAGATCCAGAGCAGCCACAGCACAGCAGATCTGGACCTGTTTGCAAGGTGACCCACTGAAAACAAACAAAAATCTCTGTGACTGTAACTGTAACAGTAATTTGGACCAGTATAAAGCAAACAGTAGAATTTCTTGCTGATCAGGTTTGAAATAAATAATAAAACGAAACTGGTTGCATTGACAGGCTCTGGTTTTTGTGTATTTTAGAATAAATCAACCTCTTGACTTGTTGAAGCAAAATGCAAATGAAAAATAGAAATATAACATCCTCTCGTGGCTCCCTCTCTGCCTCTCTGTCAGTGCATCCAATGATATGACAGTGCTGGGCATGCTGTTGCTGTTCGTGTGCTTGTACATCCCGGGGTTGGTGGTGTGTAAAAGAGCTGATGTTGTCTCCAAGCAAAATCAAAAGGTCCACTGCCTGTCTGACAACTCTGCGTTTGATCCATATCTCTACGCCGTTACCATTCACACTGGTCTCAGGTCTGCAGCCCGTATGAGTGCAAAGGTAGGGTTGTTTATGGTTTCTTTAAACCTCATCAGCTCCTGTGGTATTTAACTGCATATAAATGTTCTCAAAATATGCTCCTAGGTCGTTATGGCTATGTTTGTGTATTTTTTTATTGTGTGTGTGTCTTTCTTCCTATTTTCCCATTGATGTCCAAATACTAATCCCTGCACACAGAGCAAAGCTGGCAGAAAAAAAAGTAATGCAGCACTCCTCATTCTGCAGGACCTGACACAGTTTGACACATTTTGCAAAATTTTATGAATATTCTCTTACAGTAATCCAGAACATGTTATGGATTAGTGTAAGAGAATTAATAATATAGGGAAAAAAAGCTTTAAAAGACTAATTTACCTAAGCTAGAAAGCCATTTGAGTCCAGGACTAGTGTCTTTTTAAAAAATCTTTATATTACCAGGTGTACATAGAACTGTATGGTGAAGATGGGGTCTCACAGACAAAAGAATTACAAGCCCCAGGATGCACTCTGTTCAGGAGGATCTCTAAAGACACCTTCATACTTAGGTAAAATCCACCAAATATTACTATCAGTGATTTCCTTTGTGGTTGTATTGTATATAAAAGATAAATCACTTGAATATTTCATAATTTAATTAGCTCATTCTATAATCTCTGTGTCTTTGCTCCCTACAGTGCAGCAAACAGCCTGGGCCCAGTCTGGGGGGTTCACATCTGGCATGACAACTCTGGACCCTCCCCTGATTGGTACCTCACACAAGTGGAGGTATCTGAGGTAAAAACAAACAAACAAAGATCATTTGCAAATGTGCCGATGCGTTGACTTTTAAGATGGTTTGACTTTTTAATCAGGTGCTCAGAGGGCACGCGAAGGGACGCTCTTGGCTGTTTGTTGGTCAGTGCTGGCTGGCTGCGGACAAAGGTGACGGCCGAGTGGAGAGGTTGCTGCGTGTTTGCACTCATGGGATAACTTTTGCTCAGGTACAACACTCACATAAAGCTACTTTCAGCTGCTCCCTTGCCACAAGGTTTCCCCTCAGCAGACAGCTCCACATGTTTGATTTGGCAGCGTTTTACGAGGGATGACCTTCCCGATGCAACCCCCAAGGGGGGATTTGTGTCTCTGGCTGAAATTGAACCAAGAACCTTTTGCTTGCCAAGCAAATATGTTAACCACTACACCAGGGGTATCGAACTCCAGGCCTTGAGGGCTGGTGTCCTGCAGGTTTTAGATGCGTCTCTGCTTCAACACACCTGAGTCAAATAGAGAAGTCATTAGCAGGACTCTGGAGAACTTGACTGCATACTGAGGAGGTAAGTCAGCCATTTGATTCAGGTGTGTTGGGATCAGGGACACATCTAAAACCTGCAGGCGCCGCCCTCGAGGCCTGGAGTTGAATACCCCTGCACTACACAAAAACTCATTTAATCTCTGCTGCTGCGTCACCCTGGGTATCCCTCTGTATGATTGCAGATGTTGCGTCTCAAGCTTTCTGACTACTTGGCTGATTTCCACATGTGGATATCATTGTACAGTTGCCCATATCCCAACTCCTTCACACACACTCAAAGACTAAATGTGTGTCTGTTGCTGCTGTTGGGGTATATGTGGGTCAGTGCAGTAATCATCACACAAATGAATGATCAGGTAGGCCAATAAAGCCTTTGTAGTTGAAGATGTGGTAAGAGCTATGAAATATCTTACCTACACTGCTATCCTGTGGCTCCTTATTCCTTGGTTGCAGATACTGTTTGCGGTGGGTTTTATCGATGTGTCCACTGTTTCTGTAACAATGGGGTTCGTGAGTGTGGTGGTTGTGCTGCCTGTAGCAACAGTGGTGTCTTTCCTGTTTCGACTG
Organism: Pterophyllum scalare; assembly: GCA_024447675.2. Taxonomy (NCBI): domain Eukaryota; kingdom Metazoa; phylum Chordata; class Actinopteri; order Cichliformes; family Cichlidae; genus Pterophyllum; species Pterophyllum scalare. The sequence goes on from JAMQGT020014211.1 coordinate 42,877, forward strand.
GGTGCAGTGCAGCTGACGGGGGCACAAGTCCAGCGTGCAAAAGACAGAATGACTGAAAAGAAATATTCTGAAGGTAAACTTTGTTTTTCTGTGTGCGTCTTTTTGCATTTTATTGTATCCGTTCTTGAATTGTTCTTTGTCCCTTGTTTTATCATCATCTCCACACAGATGTGCTTTCACTAAATGACAGCACGTTTGAGCACCATCTCTCCTGGACTGGCCTTCAGGGCTGGATGAAGGAATACCAGGTTATACCTCAGAGTATTATCTGTTTCTTGTCCTTTCTCTTTCTTTGTGTCTTTATTCTCACAGCATTTAACATCACCGTCTGACCTTTTGTTTGGTGGCTGTAGGACACAGACCTCCCGTCAGTTTCATACAGACATGCTGATCAAGCACCCCTGGAAAAACAGTTTGAACTTTTTACTGAGGGGAGCAGGTTTTATGGACCCCAGAAAGCTTGTTTGTCCAGTGCAAAAGACGGAGGTCGAAAAGAGAAAGATCTTCAAGGACAAAGTTTACCAGACTGTGCTTCCGAGGAAACCAGCTATCATGATGTCAAACTGAGAGAAAGCAGAATCAGACCAACACATCATTGGTGTCGCTATTTGGCCTGGACGCTGTGCCTGTTGTTGTCCCTCTCCTGCCTGGTGCACTCTGCCATACTGGGAATGAGGTAGTGAAAGTGTGACGCCCTTAAATGGATCATTGTAAAATTGCACTGCTTGCTGTTTAATCCATATTGTGTCGTGGGCGTCTGTGTCACACTTTAACTCTCTCTCTCTGTGCATTTTGATGAGTTAGATTCAGCAACGGCAAGGTTCTGCTTTGGATACATTCTCTTTCCATCTCTCTGATGTCTTGCATCTTTATCATTCAGCCAGCTTTGGTAAATTCAAACCTATTTTTTTCATCATTAAATAATGGTGCATTCCTTAAACAAAAATACTAGCTTGATGTTTTCCTTTTCCAGATACTTGCGGGGGCCATGGCTGTCTCCTGTTTGCATAGGAAAACACCAGACTCTCATATTTTTTTCAGTATGAAGCAGTTTGATATCGAGACTTTAAAACTTTGGAACCGCAGTGCTATTAATGGACCTGCAGAGCAGTTTAGACCATGTGCTTTTCCCCATAAAAAATGCTCACACCTTAAAAAGGTGATAACCAGACACTCCTAGATTTGAAACTTGTTCAGTGCTTTTCTTCTGCCATATGAAGTCAGTTATTTGTGATTGACAGCTGCTTGGAGCTCGTCAGCGAACTCGGTACCTGCGTCTTGTACGGCCACCAGCTCCAGCAGAGCTGAGGAAAACTCGTGGGAGAAAAAGAAGAGAGGCTCTGATTCATAAAACCCTGAGGTGTGAATGCGTGTGTGCACAATAACATGTGATTTAAAGTTGCGCGAGGACTGAAGCGTTTTTTTTCCTTCTCATACAGGGATTTAGCTCTCGGTGTCTCCATGCTTTTCCTGATGATGTGTATAACCCATGACAGCTCATTCAGTGACCATCACCAGCTCAATAAAGCTGTCAGAAGACACTTTGTAAGGTACACACCCTTACTGTATATCTCACTGACATTCATGCTTACCTCTAACACAAAAAAATCAGATGTTATCTTTCAACAGGAACCATAATAATTCGTTTATGTCCATACAAAAACTTCAAGACTGGTGGAAGTGGTCACAGACAAGTCTGCTTGATTCACTGTACAAGAATACATCAGTGAAGACAGAGGTAAGCTAACACAATTCACCAAAGGGACTCAAACTTCAGGTTGATGAAGAAAACTGACCGTGTGTGTATGTCTCTTTGATCCTTCAAAATTAACATTCATCATAAAGCCGAGCATAAACCACCACCACTTGATATTTTGATTTCATTGGGCAGACACGTGCTGTGATTGGAGAGCCAATCCTGCAGAAGATTGAGACATTTGACACTTTTCAGAGCCAGGTATGTGACCAAAGATGCATTACGGTATAAGGGAAGGTGTGTATTTGAATTAAGAGAATTTACATAAAGAAATGCATGAAGTTTTGTGTTGATATATACTCAGAATTAGGGAAAAAATAAAGCCACGCTTTACGTTTGTACACATCCAACTTATGCACACTCAAATCTCATGGTTTCCAGGTTCCCATTGTGACTCTGAAACAGATGTGTGGTCACCTGGGTTGCTACTCTGGACCAAGTGCTACAGCTGGCTTGGGCCACACAAAGTGAGAGATCCTGTGATGGGAAATGTTAATTAATTCGCCTTTTTTCCCCTCCATATGATGATCACAGCTGTTCTGCTTTTCTGCAGGTCTGATGCTGCATCAAAACTGAAACTTCTGCATTCAGCTGGCTGGCTGGGTGGACAGACGGTGGCCCTGAAGGTTCAGTTCACCTTGTACAGCCCCGCACCGAACTTGTTCACTAGTGTGAGGCTGCTCACTGAGCGGAGCCCCACCAGTGTCCTGCTGCCCTCTGCTGAAGTCCATTCAGTCAGGGTGTATCACACACCTGCTACCTGGGACTACGCTGTTATGGTCTGCAAGGTAAAATACTTCATTAACTTTTAGTTTAGCAGATGCTACAGGTGGATAAGTTAGTTTAAAAAGAAAGCTTCCAAACACTGAAAGACTAGATTTTGCTCATGTTCATCTTCTGAACGTTTTTTGCATTTCTGCTTCCTCCCGTCGGACCAGCTTCTCTTCCTCCTCTTGTCTCTCATACAATTCTGTTGTCAAGTGTCCAATGTGGAAGAGCAAGGGCTGATGGGATACTGGGCAACACCTTGCAACTGGGTGGAAGTAAGTTCACAAGCAGTAAAATATCCATCCATCCATCCATCCATCCATCCATCCATCCATCTTCTTCCACTTATCCAATTCAGGGTCACGGGGTTCACACTCACATTTGCACCTATGGGCAATTTAGAATCACGAGTTAACCTGACCCCACTAGGTGCATGTCTTTGGACTGTGGGGGGAATCATTGCAACAAAAAATTGAAAGACTTTAGAAAGACAGAATTTGAACCGGTCACACACACACACACACACACCAGCTCTCACACCACTAATCCAGACACACACTAATCCAAACAAGATCACAACGACCTGACTGACAGGAAAAAAGTGACCTGTAGGTGTTTAACCAACAATCCTGACAGGCAAAACACACAGAACTATTATTTGAAGGTCAAATTATATTTGAAGCAGAATGAGAGCAGCTTTCTTTGGCTGTCTTTTGCAGGTCAGTTTGCTCACAGTGACGCTGGTGTACTACGTGTGTCACATCTATCGCTCCACTCTTGTCATGGACTTCGTGGAGCTGCTGCAGAGACACAACTACAGAGAGCATGTTGACGTTAGCCTCCTGGCTTCCTGGGAACAAGTGAGAGCAATTTACAGCACCTTCACCTGGAAAATAAAGAATAAACCCTTTGACACGATCATTACGAGGAGCTTGTTTGCACTGCAGTTAAAATACATTTTAAAAATGCAGAGCTCTTTTTGCCTCCACAGTTTCTTCGTACGCTGAGTGGCATAATGTGCTTCCTTCTCACCATCAAGTGTGTGGCTGTGCTGAGGGTGAACAGGACCTTAGCTACCTCTGCTGCACTCTTTGCCCGCCTTTTATGGCCAATGGTAAACACTTCCTACAGCAAGAACTCTTCTTAGGAAAGTTCTTCACTCCAAACACCAAAATAGTACATGCTGCAAAATAAAAGCATTTACTGCACACATATTGGTGACATTTACATGTTTTGTACTTTATGAGACCTCTATGTGCTCTTACCGAAATGGCTGAGAGTAATGACTATAAATTGGAGTTTTACTGTAGGTAGAAATTAAAACACAGAGAAATGTGTATCTTCTCTTGCGCTAGATTTCAGGTGTGATCCTGCTGGTGGCATTGTCCTGCTCTGGGCCTCTGCTGCACATCCAAAGCTCCTGGCCAGTCAGCTCTATTCCTATCCTCCTAAGGCCTATATCCTACCTCTACCGGGGTCTTGGAGCCGCCAGAAGTAACAGGGGCCTTCTCTGCTCTGAGTGTGATGGATTTACCTGTGGAGTTCTGTATTTGTCTGCGGTGGTGTGGACAGCAGTGGTATATATTGCCTCTTTTTTTGTACAACTTTTGACTGACTAGTCAAAAGGCTGATTTTTGAATAGAGAGTGCTCTATCTAAGATCATGTGTCTTTCTTGCAGGTGATTGGTGCGATGTCCTCGCTGGTTAAAAATGCCAGAAGATCTCAAAGCAGAAGGACTTTCTTCACCGTTGGAGAACTGGTAAACTACATTAGACTGAAGGTCTCTGAGCTGACTACGGGGCAAGGTAGAGAGGTGTGGAATGATAAACACACCGAGGGAAGGGTGAGAAACAGCTATGTGGACACTGACTCTTGTTGTGTTCCCAAAAATGTTCCAGTTGTAGGACAAAATTACAAAATCACAACTACTTCAAATACAGAAACAGACTTTTCCATTTTTTCAGACCTATTACCTCGAGGAGGTTGAAAGCTTAGTAGATGAATTGTTGTTCAGACTCAACGCCCTCTCTGACAGCCTGCACCACACCCTGCCCCTTAAAGCCCATCACTACAGGGAGGACAGTCCTGTTGTTTCCCCCATACCAGAGCCCTCCAACATGGATTCACAGGTGAATCATCCCATATGTGCTGCTTATTATATAAAGTCACACAATGTGTTTTTTAACGAGTAAAACCAACATTATTTAAGCTCTGTGTGATTCGGTTAGGGCTCCGTGAAGTCACAGATGATTGGGAATGACACACATGCAAATGACCAGTGTTTGCCAAATCTGGGAGGAACCCCACCTGCGCCTCCCCAGTTCAGGTAACAGATCAGGATCTACTCAGTCTATGGGAATTATTTTTAAGCAGCCACTAAAAGGCAATAATCTAATCATGTGACTAATCATAATACTTCTAGCTTCCAGGCTAACATGGATATACTACAGCAGAGAGGTCAAATTGGATACAACTCCTCCTCCAACACTGTTGTGGCATCTGACGATAAATTAAAGAGTAAAAACTGCCTGTTCTGCCCAGAGTCGGCAGGCAAAAGTCAGGCCACCCATATAGAGGTTGTAGTGGAAGTTCTGGTCCATGAAGAACCTGGAAGAGCTGTCCCAGATACACACTAGAGTCCTCATGGAGTCTGCAATTCATGAATTAATTGTTAACTTTTTTTGTGCTGCAAAGGTGTGTAGAATAGCGTGGTATGATATATATCCAACATACCCTTTCATTCTTCTTTTGGTATCCAGGTTGTGGGTAAAATCTATTAATAAAGTGTTTGTTTTTGATTTGAAGCAAGAAATCTGATGTTATTACAGTTTTTCTCAATCAACTTGGTGCAATTCATACAACAGAAGTCATTCTCACTACTCTTAATGTAGTTCTCAAATCAGTAATGCATTTCCTCACCGACATCAGCCTTTCTCATTGTTTTTATACACACTGCTGTTGTTTCTACGCATTCTTCACTACTAAAGATATTTGTTATTGTGTTGATACACTTCTCATTTCAATCTTATGACTAGATAGATAGATAGATAGACAGATAGATAGACAGATGCAGATGATCTGCTGCAAAGTGAGCAGCTAAAAGAAGATAAATCAGTAATATATGAAAATGATTAGGTGCCAAATACTCAACTGTGGTGAATATTCATTATTTGTGTAGCATGTATAGGTTCCTATGGAATTATTACGTTATAAAGTTTTTAAAAAAGTAATATTTTCTCTTGCTCCCTTTTTTTTAAAAGTTGCATTTAATTTAAGAAAACAGAAGTGCAAATAAATAATACCCCTCCGATTGACACCCACTTACTCGTGAATAAAGCATGTAAAAAATAAAAAAATAAAAGCTTGTAAAAGGGTGAAACACAACAGAGATACGCAGCAGAGGATTTTCAGTCTCAGAAACTTTGCCGTGAACTACCGAGCAGATACCAAGCAGAAAACAGTAAATAAAAGTATCCAATAGCATCAGTCAACGTTTCAGCCTCAGGAATTGAGTGGCGACGTGTGATTGGAGGACAGCCGATGATGGCGTCCAATCACGATTTGGCAAGTCAGACAAGTTCCAGACTGGGGAGGAGGTGGCGGCTGAGTGTAGTGTAGTGTTGTGTGCTTTCTGAAGGGAAGGGCTAGTTTGTATGAAAGCACGAGCCAAAGGTATCTACAGCCACGCATCAGTATTGATCCGGACGGCTGGTCCGAGCAGCCCGCAGTGTTTTTGATGACATTCATCAGTCTTTTTTATCAGCTAAGTTAATTAGCCGGCTACTTGGGAGCGAGCAGCACCGTCGTGGACGCGGGGCCGCATCATTCGTGGACACAATGAGGAAGGTCGCTTTGCTGCTGATTGTGCTGCTCGGCGTTGCACATTTTGCCGCTGTCAGCAGATGTGAAGAGGGTGAGTATGGAGATTTGTAAAACCCTCTAGAGCGGACAGTTTGCTCTATTCAAACTAATAAGCTAATTAGTGTAGAAACAATGCAAGTTGGGTTAGCATGCCAGCTAACGGGACTGCTAATGTCAACACACTTGAGTGAATGCAGTTGGTGGCCGGGCTGGTTGGTGGTTAGACTGTCCTGAATATGACATGGACTGAAATCAGTGTGCCCTCTCGACTTGCTTGGTGTTAGATGTTGCAGAAGGCAAGGAGACAGATGAAGAGGACAGTGACGAAGAGGAAGGTGACGATGATGAAGACGATACAGAGGTGAAAGAGGAAAACGGGGTGCTGGTGCTCACTGACAACAACTTCGACACCTTCATGGAGGGCAAAGACACAGTTTTGGTGGAGTTTTATGCTCCGTGGTAAGTTGGCTGTTCCTGAACTAAAACCCTTATGAATATCAGAAAGTCCGAGTAAGTTGGAGAAGCAGAAGAATGTCAGATTCAAGCTGTGACCAATGCAGAATTTACAGCATGCCTCTTCTGTCTGCGTCAGTTCAGTATCTGTATGTATTTATTTATTTATTGTATATTTTAGGTGTGGGCACTGCAAACAGTTTGCCCCAGAATATGAAAAAATCGCTCAGACTCTAAAGGAGAATGACCCTCCTATACCTGTGGCCAAAGTGGACGCGACAGTAGCCAGTAATCTGGCAAGCAGGTTCGACGTGTCTGGGTATCCCACCATCAAGATCCTTAAAAACGGGGAGCCTGTGGACTATGACGGAGAAAGAACAGAGAAGGGTACGAATAGTTCATCTGCTTGGAGCATTTTTTTTTCTTTAAATAAATAAGCATCAACACAGGTAATTTCTTCCTGTTTTCTGCAGCCATTGTGGAGCGGATTAAGGAGGTAGCTCAGCCAGATTGGAAGCCTCCTCCTGAGGCCACGCTGGTGCTGACAAAGGATAATTTTGATGATACTGTGAATAACGCGGACATCATCCTGGTGGAGTTCTATGCCCCATGGTGAGTCGGTTGTGCAGTAGTACCGGTTAAGATGCCATAAACAGTACAGTGATGGCCTCTGGGGGGAAAAGTAATAAAACTATTACCTCCAGGTGCGGACACTGTAAGCGTCTGGCTCCAGAGTACGAGAAGGCAGCCAAGGAGCTGAGCCAGCGCACTCTTCCCATTCCTCTGGCCAAAGTGGACGCCACGGCAGAAGCCGAGCTTGCCTCACGCTTCGGTGTCACTGGCTATCCCACGCTGAAGATCTTCAGGAAGGGCAAAGTGTTTGATTACAATGGACCCAGAGAAAAGTATGGTAGGTCACCAAGTGTGTCATATCTGTCCTTGGTGCTTATATATGCTGAGGTTTGTATGCATGTGGCTCAGAGTGCACATTCGACTTCCCTTTATCCTCCAATGAAGCTGATCCACATCTTCCCCTTTCTCCAAAGGCATTGTTGACTACATGAGTGAGCAGGCTGGGCCTCCCTCAAAGCAGGTGCAGGCAGTAAAACAGATCCAGGAGCTCATCAAAGATGGGGACGACGCCGTCATAGCTGGAGTGTTCTCCAGCGAACAGGATGCAGCCTATGAGATCTACATTGAGGCTTGTAAGTAGTTCCACCAAAAATAGTGTCCAGTTTATCCTGCCTCCTCAGTGTTCTTCAGTTTTGTTTTGTTTTCCAGACTTGCATATGTGTATTAATCTCATTGTTTGGCTTGCAGGTAACGCACTAAGGGAGGACTTCACCTTCCGTCACTCCTTCAGCGCTGAAGTGGCTAAACTGCTCAAAGTTTCTCCTGGTCACGTTGTCATTGCTCAGCCTGAAAAATTCCGCTCCAAGCACGAGCCATCGTCTCACACATTCGCAGTCAAGGTGCCGTCTGAAACTTCCACTTCCAACAGATTTTTTTTTTTTTTTAACTAATTTGAATTTTCTTTCAGTGGGTATGAAACTCATCAGAATTGCAAATGGCTGTGCTTTCATTCAGTCAGCATTGACGTAAAAATGCACTGCATCACCTAGGAGCAGTTATTTCTAAGTTTTATTTGTTGCATTATCTAACCTGCAAATGTCGTCAGTGTCCCATGGAAAAATGTCACTTTAGAACTCAGCGGGCTCTTTCCTTTGTCATGCAGGACTCGACATCAGTGTCTGATGTGCAGGAGTTCTTCAAAAAACATGTAATTCCTCTTGTGGGGCACAGAAAACCAAGCAATGATGGCAAACGCTACACAAAAAGACCCCTGGTGGTTGTGTATTATGGTGTTGACTTCAGCTTTGACTACAGGAAAGGTGAGTTCACATTTGCAACTACTGCAGCAAACCAGGAGAAGGGTGTTCTGTTATACCAACCCACCTTGTCTCCTTTCACTTTCAGCTACACAGTTCTGGAGGGCCAAGGTGCTTGATGTGGCCAAAGACTTCCCAGAGTATACATTTGCTATTGCTGATGAGGAGGATTACGCAGAGGAGCTGAAGAGTCTGGGCTTGAGTGAGAGTGGAGAGGAAGTGAATGTGGGAATTCTGGCAGATGGAGGCAAAAAATATGCGATGGAGCCCGAGGAGTTTGACTCAGAAGTGCTGAGAGACTTTGTGGTGGCTTTTAAGAAGGGTGAGTGCTAAGGGGTTTGTGTTGCATGAAGGGATTTCTCTTGTGAAAAGTGTTTGTAGTGACCGATGTGTAGTGTTCTCACTAAAATACAGAATTTATGCCTAATGTTGTTCACAGGAAAGCTTAAACCCATCATCAAGTCCCAACCAGTGCCAAAGAACAACAAAGGACCAGTTAAGGTGGTCGTCGGAAAGACTTTTGACGATATTGTCATGGATACCCAGAAGGATGTCCTGATCGAGTTTTACGCTCCCTGGTGCGGTCACTGTAAGAAACTAGAGCCTGATTATTTGGCTCTGGGCAAAAAGTACAAGGATGAGAAGAACCTGGTGATCGCCAAGATGGACACCACAGCCAACGACGTACCCAACGACGGCTACAAAGTGGAAGGCTTCCCTACGATATATTTTGCCCCAAGCAACAAGAAGCAGAGCCCCATCAAATTCGAAGGTGGAGACAGAACAGTAGAAGGGCTCAGCAAGTTCTTGGAAAAGCATGCCACAAAGCTATCACAGACGAGAGATGAACTTTGAAAGTTTCTGAGAAATATCCAAGAACTCTTACCGTGCTCACGCAGAGTCAGAGGACGCTGACGGAGCCTCTGGTGTTACTGAATTGCTGCGATGGTTAAAGTTTCAATCCTTTTACTTTCTGTTCATTCCGAGATTCAGGTTTCTTGTGTTTCTAAAAGCATGTAAGCACTGTTCAAGAGTAATCCTTTTTAAATAAAACTGAAAATGATGGCACCTTTTGTAGGCCAGTACTGAGAAGCGGATCTGTTTTGTTAAATGGATACAAGTTATGCCAGAAAATGTCTTGCAAACATAAGAGCAGGCACTGCACAGAGTTTCAGAAAACAAATGTTTGGTTTTAATCACGTTTAAAAACAATTAGTAATACAGTTGGCTACATTCTGAGATGTGAACATCCCAGACAATATGCATCAATATTCCTTCCTCTATAACTGGCTAGTTAACAGGTAATCTAACATAATTAAACTGGTAACTATTTAGCTGCAAATCATTTGGCAGGGGAGGGATGCACCTGCAGCAGCAGCTTCTGTCACAAGAATAAGTAACTGCTGATATTACAACACAATGACTATAATCACTTGGAACATTTAAAAACTTGGCAGGACAATACTCTTAAGAAAGTGCATTATGTAGTGAAACTTATGAAATCTTCATATTCTGTGCGAACATATCAACATGAACAGGGCTGCTGCCTCATTCACGTAAAGGCACTTAATGATACTGGCACTGAACGAGTTGGTTCTTGGGATGTGGGAAAAGGACACCTCTTAAGAGAACTCTTGTGTGAAGCGTAAATGGAAATCCCGGATCTTCTGCAGCACCAACTTCAGCTTTTCAGTTGGAGGCAGGATGGTCATCCTAGACGGAGGAGAGGGGGTTCAGATTCATGGAAAAGGTATCAATACAGGTGTGGTAAAACTGGAAGTTAGATTCTTAATCCCACAGTGTTAGAAAAACAAGTGCAGTGAGTGACTCTTTGTGTTTTACAAAATGTATTTTATTATGACTAGTTTGTTTTTATATAAGTGCACACTTTGATTTAAAGCTGTGCAACTGCAAACTGACAAAAGTGTCACCACTGACCCTCAAATTAGCAAGATGGTTTTTGTAGATATCAACCAGCACTCATTGAACTTTTTCTATATTTAATCAAAAAGTTTCAAATATTAACTGATGAACAGGTGTGGATGTGTACTCATTCAATGCACAGATCTTCATGAATGTCAGCTGCCTCTGTGAAGCACAACTGAAATTCATATAAGTGATCAGTCTGTAAGGCACGTAAGAAGGCCGTGTGTCGCCGCACCCACAAACGAGTGAACAGAATCACGAACTTTCTTCCAATAGTCATGGCGTATGTGTGTTTTTAAACTCCTTTAACTTCGGGACTGAAGAAAGACAAATAGAAGAGCACTTGGGAAAAATTTGGGGAGCAAAAAACACAAATGAAAGTGTAATTAGATGCAGAATATTATGAACAATGTGAGAACAGGGAAGTGGAGAAATTGAGATGTTCATATTCAAAGTAGCACCAGCATCACTGTTGATTCTTCAGCACTTTTAGTTCATTCTTTCCTATTCAGCCCTAAGAAATCTCAGCAGTTCCTATCACAGGAGAAGTTGTGAGTGGGTGCGTGGCTCTGGATTTGGGGATATGGAGAGGGTGTGAGTGAGAGCAAATGCAAACAATATGAATCCCAGCCCTAGTATAAGCACAAAGTTCTTGTCAGACTTCAGTGACTAAAAGAAAAACTTTTTTTTTTAATGGTTTAACTTTTAATGTGAACAGCAGGGGGCAGTGGATACATTTGAATAGCCCCAAAAATGACCTCCTATCCCCTTTTCCTTGACCTTGATGGAAAACATCATGACGTCAAGGAAAAGTCTGAATTGATAAGGACTTTGATAAATGCACAGAGAGTCCAACCACACCTACACTAGACTCCTTAACAATGTCACACTGGACGTCTGTGGGGTTCAAATGACATTCTGCTCTAGGCAGAATGCTGGTTATTATTGACATGAACTGGCTGCATATGTAAAGTAGTGCACTGTTAGTAGATCACCCTGCAACTGCGGCATCAAGCTTATTTGCCTCGCTTAGTAAATCCGCTCCATAGCCAATAAAATGAGATACATCTTTTTATTTATATTTGCCTGTTGGAGAGTGTAACTCCTTTGCAACTCCTTGTTTAGGATATCTATGACTGAAATACAATTCCTTCCATCCAGCACTTATCCCAGCTGACCTGAGGTAAAATTAATTGATAACCTTAACCCCCCCCCAATGCAATCTGAATTACACAGAACCTTGAATACACACTTATCAGTTAATATGGCTCATAATCTAGATTTAGATAAATCTACATTTTTCATGTAAGGCAACAACTTGACAAGAAGCAGATTTTATTATAGCAGTGTGGTGCACGTAATTTAGCTGGGTTTAAAAAATTCAAAATATATGGTATGGAATGGAAAATGCACTATAATTAATATTTACATGGTCTGCACTACTTTCATAAAGGATGATCCAGTGTATCCTGTGCTAAAGGAAAATAAAGGAAGCACTGAAGCTACTTTCCTTAGTAGCCAGAGAATTCCAACAGCTCTGATTACAGCTGCCATGCAAATACTTCCGTGTCACTTCTCTCACTTAGAAATCTTTCCAAGCAAAAACTGACAACTTTGACATACCCAGTGAGCCAATTCAACCATACTGACCTGAAGTGGTAGGTTCCCTCTCTCTGTCCAAAACCACTTCCTGGTATCAGGCAGATTCCCTCCTCCTCCAACAACCTCATACAATAGAACATGTCTGGAACCAGGCCTAACTCCTGCAGACACACAAGCCTTATTTATACACATAGTTGTATACAAACAAGAGTATGTGTGCAGTGGATGTGGGGTGTGTATATAGCAGACCTTGGCTTTTTCAATAGCCTTCTGAGGTAAAGTGATGCGAGGAAAGGTGTACATGGCGCCCTGGACCGGGTTACAGGTGATACCAGTTACTGTGTTGAAGATCTGCTCTGTTAGCCTGGCCTTCTCTGCCAGAGCATCGAGCACTGCTGTCCGCTCCTGGAGGGGAAGCAAAAAGTAGAACTGTCAGGGGTTATATAAGTCAAAGCCATGAAAATAAATGAAATACAATGCTGCTATGTCAGCCCCTGTTCATGTATCACTGCCTGCATCACTGGGACAGTCCCAATTATATAGCCAATAAAAGGTATGCTCTACCTATTAAACGTTCATAAATGTCAGTCTACATCAAAGATTTCTGATTTATAACCTGAGAGTTGACAAAACGCAAAAATATTAATGCTTCTGTGTAACTGGTATAATTGAATTCTACAATATAGTGCCGGTCTGCTATTTGTATGTTTATTTGTTATGAACAGTCATTTACACCGATCAAGCATAACATTTTGACCACCTGCCTGATATTGTGTTGGACCCACCTTTGCTCACAAAACAGCCCTGACCTGTCAAGGCATGGACTGCACTAGACCCCTGAAGGTGTGCTGTGGTATCTGGTGTCACAGTGTTTAAAGAGATCCTTTAAGCCCTGTAAGTTGTGAAGTGGGGCCTCCGTGAATCGGATTTGTTTGCCCAGCACATCCCACAGATCTGGGGAATTTGGAGGCCAAGTCAACACCTCAAACCAGTCAAGGCACCCTGACTGGTCTGCAGTCTCCCATACACAACAAACTGCAATACACTGCATTTTCTGCCACCTTTCTATCAGGACCAGCATTAACATTTTTTGGCAATCTGAGCAACAGTAGCTTGTCTGTTGAATTGGACCACGCAGGCCAGCCTTCACTTCCCATGAGAGGCAGGGTACACCCTGGACAGGTCACCACCCTGTCACAGAGTTAACGTAGAGAGACAGACAACCATTCACACTCACATTTGCACCTATGAGCAAATGAGAATCACAAATTAACTTGACACCACTAAGTGTATGTCTTTGGACTGTGGGAGGAAACCAGAGTACCTGGAAAAAACCCACACAAACATGAAGAGAGCAAACTCCACACAGAAGTGGAAGTGGTCTGTGAAAGTCTGCTCTCAGGAAAGAGTGGTCTGAACCTCGCCTCAATTATGACATTTAAAACATTAGACTTCCACAAGCTGTAAAGGGCTACAAGGCCTTCTCAAATACTGTAGCTACTCTCCTTAATACAGGATATTGTGAGTGTAACACAAAAAGAGCACAAATCCATTTTGCTATCTATGAACCTGGATGCCTTGCAATCATTGAGAGAACAATAAAACTTTTTACATGAGTCTCTGGGCAGAAGTCCACGCTGCCCACAGCCCATGGGTTAGAGAATGCAAGAAGGCAGCAACCGAAAGTCTAACCTAAGTAAATCAATGACAATAAAAAATAATGGATAAAGAAGGAAAGTCAGGCTTTGGCCAGATGAGACGCTTTCGTATGACCTGAATAGGACGGTTCAATATTAACAAATATTGATGAACTGAAGAGTTGTTTTTTTGTTTTGTTTTTATTTTTTTAAAGAAAGAATGTTCCCAAAATCTTCCTCATCATTCTGTAAACGTCAAAAGCAGTTAAAGGGAACATCTGAGGGAGTTACTGGTTTGCATACTTAACGTGTGTGTTACTAGTTTAGTCACATTGTTTGTCTAGAACTGAGACTCTATTGAATACCTGACCACAGTGAGTAATCAGTACAGAAATCCAGAAGATGTTAAACAAAACACCTCTAAATTAATATGTTCAGATTTATCAGCACCTGATCCGACTGAGTGCTATGTGAGCACTTCAGCAAGTTTATGTGAGGTGGTGTTTACATTAGTTAATACTGTTTGCTTACACTCATAACACTACCAGGATGTGAGCAATCTGGGTGTGGGTTATTCTAACCTTCATAAACGTGGCATAAGAGGGTTCGTCAGGCTGTGGGGGGTTCACCACAAGGTCCAGTAGAGCCTGTCCGGGGACCGGTGGACACAGACGCACAGACACTAGTTTTGTGAGTTGGGCCTTCACTTCCGGGTCCATGTTGATGATCTCCATGTACCCTCCACGGAACCCACACCTAAAAAGCAAACAGAGTCATGGAAAATAAAGTTTTCTCTTACTCCAGGTGTTGTATACATTAGCAAGGTGTACTAACTCCAGATTATTTTTTGCTGCCCTGTGGCATATTTTTTGGTCGTTTATTTTTGCTGCAGTGCATTACTTTTCTAATGAACATCTGTGTGTGCATGTGTGTGTGTGCATGTGCGTGTGTGTGTGTGTGTGTGAGATACTCACTCTCCCATGTAGCATTTGGAGGTGGAGTGGAAGGAAGCCATTTCCACTGTGCTAGAGTACTCCGGTCCCATCTCAAATAACACTTTCTTAAAAGAGTGAAATTTACAGCCCTCTGCATACACATTATCCTGGTAGACCTACAAATAGAAATCAGCTTAAATAAACACAGCTTTATTAACATTAATAGCACATCATTCATATCTAAGAAATTCATGCAGCAAAAAAGCAGAAGAACTGTTGCAGTTCTGTGATTGTGAAGGAAATCTTTTAAGCATGTTTGATAAAAGAGCTTCAAAATAATTTCATATTTATTTTATCATTATTTGTCTTTTGACACATCGAGAAGAGAAAGTGATAAACCCACTTCATCAGCCATAAGGAAGAGATGCTCATCTTTAGCAAATCGGATCACATCTTCAATGCACTGCCTGCTCTGGACCTGACCTGTCACACAGGGCAGAGAGAATAAACTACATGTCAGATTGTTGTCAGCTCACTTTGGTTTTGGTCCACACAAGAACAAGACGACAAAAACATCAGCAGCTCCTTAACTTCACACGGGCAAATTGCAAACAGATATACCGGTGGGGTTTCCTGGGTTGATGATGCAGAGGACACGAGGATTGCAGTGCTCCCTCGCGGCACTGAGTGCTCTCCTGAGCTCTTTGATATTCAGACTCCAACAGCTGTCCTCCTCCAGGTAGTAATTGATCTGCACGGCACCCAGTTCTGCCAGGGCGGCTGAGTACAGAGGGTACTGGGGGATGGAGATCATCACTCCTGTTCGGTCACAACCCTCACCACACACCAGCAACTTCAACATGGTCTTGGATTGGAAGGTGTAAAGAGAAAAAGAAGTAAAGAGTGGAGTGGTGTTATTATGGAGAGTATGTATGGATTGTCAGCTTGTTTATGTACATTTAAAAGAAGAACACAGCCTACATATATAAACGTCTTGGGCAAAAACCATTTTCATACTTAAGGAGCTTTAGCGCAGTATTTGAGTGTAATTTAAGGTCACTCAGTATCCTGATTGGGTTGCATAAAACTGATGCAGACAAAGGTTGGTGGGTGGAGTAGAATCACAGATGTACAAAGTACAGTTAAGTATATATTTAACAAAAACTGACTGAAGCACCTGTTCTCAGTTACCACTCATACGTCAGCAAAGTGATTCAGCACATACCACAATGGCATCGCTGGCCCCAGTGGAGAGGTAGATGTTGTCGGGGTTGGAGGGGATGCCACCGTCTCTTTTCTCAATGTCAGCGTGCCACATCCTGACGGACGCACTCAATTCCCTGGCTAGCACTATAGGCCCCTTAATGACATGACACTGAACTTTGTTTAACACAAAATGTACTCAGTTAACCAGTTTAGGCAGACAGCAGACTGTCTAAATTAATTATTAATGAGCAGATAAATAGACTTAGATGCTAGTGACGCAGGTACTGAAGGACAGGGACAGAAATGTGGTTGGTGTAGTGAGGGGGAGTTATCTGACCTATGCTGTGGCCTCCACAGGCCTCAGAGAATCCGCCGTGCTCTTTTCTTGGCATCCTCAGGAAACTTGTTATCTTCCAGCAGTGCTGGGTAAGCACAGAGAGCCAAGACCTGAGAGGAAAAGGACAAAAAAACACAACAGCTCCATTAACTCTGGCCACTGTGACACATTCAAACCGTAACTATTTGTAAAGTTATTTAATCTGAAATCTAATATTGGTTGCTACACTGAAGTGCCGGCCTTAAGCTTCAATTTAAGTACTTTTATTTTAGTGCTGAAAGAACTGTTTTTGTGATGTAGATCTATGGCTTTTGGGTATCTGGGGGAAACCCATATAGGCCCAAGGAGAATATGTAACCTTCACACAGGAGGTTTAACTGAGAACCTTCTTGCTGGGAGATGAGTGCTAACCACTGCACCACCATGCACCAAATTTAATAACATGTGGTCTAAATGGCAAAACTAACAAGGAAGTGTTAAATGTTTCTTCTGCAGGAATGCCCTGTTTCAACATTACTTCATATGCGGTGTTTAGGGATTTTTTGTCATTGAGGAACAATTGTATATGCTTCCGTAATTACGAGCACTTCCTTCACAAGAAACACAGACATTCAAATAGCTTGAGGCTAGAAAGTGGTCCAACCTGTCTGAGAAATGTGATTGGTTTCTGGCCCATGGCGTGCGCATCACCTATGTTGGCTTTGATGACTTCTGTGAAAGGTTTCTTGACTCCCTGGAACAATAAAGAAAGATAACTGGAATCAGATTTACAACACGGGGTGAGAAAGGTAAGAACAGATGCTCAGCAAACAAGTCTTGATATGTAAAAAGGAGCAAGTGAGAAGGAGACAAGCGAGCAAAAGTAAAGCAAAAGCTTCAGTGCTTTTTTCTCTGCCTCTGATTGATTACAGGGTTATTACATCATTACTGAAACACATCTGGAGACGGGCCAATGTGTAGCATACAGTGCATAAGAGACCCCTTTATAGGGGGAGAGTAAAATACAAATTCATACAAAGCACAATTTGAAGATAGCAAAGTAACTTCATCACAACTTTCTCTGCACTCCTCAGCTGATCCAGGTCAGGTTATAGTCGACCTACATATAACTGATCAACACAAGGGGTGGCTGTGGCTCAGGAGGTAGAGCAGGTCGTCTACTAATCGGAGGGTTGGTGGTTTGATCCCAGGTTGTTTCAGTCTGCATGCAAAAGTATCCCTGGGGAAGATACTGAACCCCGAGTTGCTCCTGATGTGTTCATCAGTGTGATTGTGTCTGTGTGTGTGAATGTTAGCTGTGTAGGTTCTCAGTCATCCAGGTCATAGTAGTCTCTGGAGCTTAAAAAAAGGGCGACAGGACTTCTTTTTATTTCTTGAAGATGTTTCATGTCTCATCTGAAAGGTTTCTTCAGTTCTCAAACCAAAAGGTGGAGAAACCCAAGTATTTAAACCCCAGTGGGCATAGTCCCCTGGAGGTGGTTGTGACTCACTATTGTTCACGTGCATAATCACATGCGCCAAGGTGTGAAAGGAGGCAATTGTAATGACCGACGCCTCCTTTCACACCTTGGCACATGTGATTATGCACGTGAACAATAGCCTAGTCGCCCTTTTTTCAAGCTCCAGAGACAGTTAGCTAGAAAGCATTTAGATGTAGAAAAAGGTGCTTGGGCGAACAAAAACATGCTGTATATATCACTTTGAGTGCTTGAGTAGAAAAGTGCTATACAGGAACCTACCCATTTACCATCTACATATAAAACCACCACCTGCTGGCTAATCAAGTCTGTATGAAAATGGGATCACCACTTCTAGAAGAGGTCACGGGAAGGTCTTGTTCACAGACTGGCCAAACCACTGGGCTTTCTCTGACAAGCATTTATATGAGCTATAGGGTCATGGCAGAGAGAACTAGCATTTCTTTGCTCTTGAGGCACTTGTATTGTTACATAATCCTTGTTTAAGAGTGTCAGGGTTTCAGCTGTAAAAGTGAGACTATAACTGTCTTATAAGCTCTAAGAATACATCTGATTAACACATTAATTTCATGGAATGTACAACTGCTTGTGCGTTGACATTGTTAAGTCTAACTTCTGCATTCTCGTGCAATTTTCGCTTTTCTTCTGGCTTTCTTCTGGCAACTTTATTACTTTTAGGTTGTATTATATTTTTAAGTTCCCACATTCGTTTATCTCTTTGTTTCATTGGTCATCTGATGTCAACACCACTCCCTTTATGTGGACCCACTCCTAGCTAGAAAACCTGGGTCTAATTACCGCTGCTGTTTGACCACTCAGCCTGATCAGGGTTGTTTGTTATTAAAGCTAAACAATGAACATGATATTCTGGGTATGCTGAACTTGATTCTAACACAAGATCCTGGTGCATCCATCTGTATTCATTATCTTCGGCTTATAAAAAGTCGATTAGTGATGACAACAGACCTAACAGGATATACCAGAGGTCCTTCTGCCCAGCAACCCTTTCCATTTGCTCCTGGGGGATTCCAAGGCATTCCCAGGCCAGATGAGATAATCGCTCAAATCAGAGCTACTTGCATTCATCTCACATAGAGCTTTTTGTCCCCGAAAACCCTCACATGGATCTTCTCACCATTAGAAGCCTGTGTGTTGTTTTACAAAGGCTCTGGCACAGACTCTAGTTTGGCCTGTGACGCAGAAGTGCTGGCCTGGAAGGGCACAATGCCACTGCCGGAGCTACCCGACACACAAACATGTCAACTGAGGTTGTTGATGTTGGGGTTTCAATAAAAAAAATTGCAAGCTGAACCCAGTTATAACACACTCTTGAATCTTCTTTGTTTCATTCCTCACTGTTCATCATCATTTTATTTTCGGGCCCTTCCCCGTCATCTCGACCTAACTGAATTACGCAAACGTTGGCCTGGCGCCTGTTTGACCACAACATGCTGCACCCTTTGCTGTTAATCCGAGATAACAGATGTCCTCCGTTACCTTGCGCAGCCTGGGCCAGTCATAAAGTTCTAAATGAATACTGTACTAAGCCTTCACTGAGGACCTCTCTGAAACACAACTAAAAAGTGGAAAAACGCTCAATGTGCATTGCATTGTGAATTTAATTCACACTTAACTCAAAGGCAAACAGTGGTAAACTTGGGTCATTACATAAGTTGACCCAGTCACTTCTCTTATCCATCCATCATTTTCCATAACTGCGTATCCCTTTGAGAGATGGGATAGGCTCTGTTGCCTATCCCACCTCTCAAATGGTGGTAGGATGGGGACACCCTGGACAGGTCACCAGACTGTCACAGGGTTAACAATGACAGACAAGCACATGCCCTCATTTGACACCTACAGCCAATTTAGCAATCCATTAACCTTAGAAGCAGTCACTGGACTGTGGGAGGAAGCCATGCAGGCACAGGGAAACGGTGCAACACGCACAAAGGCTCCAGCTTACCAGGAGGCTCACCCCAGGAACGTACTTTTCGTGAGGCGACAGTAACCCTGCACCACCATGCAGCCATTTAACCTAACCAAATACAGTCACATCTGGCCTTTAATTACCACTGGACACTGACAATGTTTTATTACCGGGTGATAAAAAAGCCCCACACAGAATGTAAAAAAAGAAATAAATAAAACACAGGGTAGAGCCAGAAGCGCATCTGGAGCTTGCTGCACCCTGTTTTATGTCCACATTCCTTGTGGTTCTGGAAGTCAGGACATGCTGTTCTGATTCAGTTGGTTCTTGCTAGTTCTCACACCCCCCCCAAAAAATCTTGGGAGCCTGTTTTGTCTTCTGCAACCTATCTATTCTGAAAGCTGCCTCAGATGAGTTCTGCAGGGTTTTTCCTGCATGTAATTGTTTTCCTCCCTCCAACGAGATTTTGGACTTCAAATAAAGGAAAAACATCAGGTTGAAATTTTTTAAACCAGCTTTTTAAGGTAATTAAGACAATACAGACTTGTTCTGTTAACTACAAGCAAACCAATTTACCCTAAAGGACCATTTCAAGCCAGAGAAAAACACTGGGCATTGTTTTTCAGAAAATGCCTCTTTTCATTAGACTGCCAAAAAGCTAAAGAAGAAACTAGATGCTGGTAAAACATGCATTTTGGCTCTTGTCTACTTCTTAACATTCCCCATACTGAACATAAGTGGACTACATTATGATAATATACGTATTATTACTGCTCAGGACAGCCAATTATCCTTATCTTGCCTCGTCCTGTAGTCTCAGTTCTCCTGTGGGTTAGACAACAACATACCACAGAACAAAAAACTGTGGTGTTTACATGATTCTGTCATGATTCAACAAGCAAACCCCCTCTAAGGGCACACGGAGCATTTTCCTACAGACTGAGACAATATTATTCATTTTTGTGCTCTTGAATGATATCAAGCGCAAACTCTCCAAGGTGCTTTGAGCTAGCATTTGGTCTGATAAGAGTTTGATTGAAATCTAAGAAACGGGATGCAGCACGTATCCTTTTTAGCCCTTGTTTTCAAGCAACAAAGAAGCTGCTGTTCTCCGGGTAGAATAGGAGCCAGTTGGTTTCCCGGATCGCCGCTTCGTTCTCCTGCTCAGACAGCACCAGGCGCTCATTACACAGACCAGACCTGCAAATGGGGCCAAGAAAGCCTGTGGGTCACCAGGCCTGACATCTATCATGAATGTACATTTGACTTATAACAGCTGTAGTTTGGGCTCTTGTCCTTTATGTTCAGCTGGGCTAGAATAACTGGAAAAATAATCACTGCTGCTCTAATCATGTGGTTTATCACTCAATGTTCAATTCAGGAAAAGAGTGTTTACAGTAATAGATGGGCTCCTTTTTTTCTCCTGTTCTACTGATCTATTGTCACCCTTTTGTTATGACAGGAAATGCAGAACTGCCAGCAGCTGAGATCCTCACCTGAATGAGCAGGGCAGGCACTGTCGTGCCAGATGTCTGGGTAAAGATTTATAAGGGTCATCACCACACCAGAGTAGGTGGGCACAGAAACATGCACATATTAATATAAAACCTGCTGAGCTGCCAGTAAAAATGTTCCAGTTGAAGATTTGACAGGAAGTTCACCAATAGATGACTAGACAACTGTATCCTGACATCGGGGGGGGATGCAGGATTTCAAATTTCATATTGAGTCACATCAGCAATTCAGGGAGTGGATCCGCTTAACACATGAACATAAAAGAGAAAGAGGAAACTAAGTGTTTTGTTTTTAGCAAATCACTGAGTTAAGCAGTTTAATCAAAAATGACACCCTCTACTGAAATACAAACCTGTGAACTTCCTAAACGCTCACTTCATAACATTGCTGAAAAATGCCTTGTGTGTGTGATTTCAGTCAAACATTAAGCAGTCAGTATGCTTTGCATTCTGCAAGCAAAGGAAAACTGACAGCCAAAAAAAAAAGCGGAGTCACTTTTCACCAGAACTGGGGCTGCTTGTTACGGGCCTCCGAGGCTGCTGGGCGTCGCAGCTGCAGCTCAGTCCAATGAAACCTCTCCCCCCGCGTGCAGGAGGGAGGTGGGTAAACCCAGAGAGACAAAAGAGGACAGAGTGCACCCTCTCATCTTACATAAGAGCCCTTCGGAATATACACATCCTTTGGATCCTTTGGCCACCTCAAGCAAGATGAGACCAAAGTGTACTGAAAGAAGGCCAGAACTGTCCCCGCAGGCTCATCACGTGTCTTGTGAAGAGGACATAACTGCAGAGCCCAGGGTTGCATTACAGCTTTTAAAAGACAGCCTGTTCAGCCTACTGGTCCTTCCTAAGGGAAACAGGGTAAATCAATATAACCCTGTTGAATATGTAATATGAGCAAAACATAACAAGCCTCACACTGACATATTCAAAGACTTTATGGTGACCTTCCCTCTATGTATTGCTTCCATTCTCTGAGCCTAGAAATGACACGTTTTGCTCACTGTGTGCCAAAATTTACTATGAGGCAATCTTAATATATTTTTGTGTCTTTTTTTTTTTGATAAAAAGGGTATTTCCAACAGGTGTATGTGACTGCTGGGTAGAGTTGTAGAGTTAAACTACACACACGATTTGATTTCCCAACTGTCTCCCATTTGCTATAAGCACAACATGGAAATATGATGTAACACTTCAAAAACACGTTAAGGCTCGAACTGTTAGCATAAAATGGTGAGAGCACATTGCCTCAATTGAAAAGTCCTTCTTTTGAAAGCCAATTCCCTCCTGAGGGTCACATCAGCGCCGCTCTAACTTCTAACTTACTCCGCGCTTCAGTCTTCTTTCTCCTGCTTCATCCAAACCTTTCGCGCACCGAGGCGTGAGCGCTAACGGCACCGCCAAGGGCTTCACTCTTACCTCCTTCAGCTCCTTCTCTATCTGCACCGCCCGCTGGACGATGGGACCGCGGACCGCGTACTCGACCCGCTTCACGTTGGGGTTCATGCTGTCCAAAGTCAGCACCCTGCCCCGGTGCTGGACCCCGTTCACTGCCTGCTGCTGCTGGGACATGTTCGCGACGTCGCGGGCGTACCGTTGAAGTTGAAGCCTTATCTGAAAGACAGAAGGGGAAAAAAATGGATGAGGGGAATTATAATTTCCCAGCTGAACGTGAGCAGATAAAGGATATCAACAGTTACCAGTTGTTGAGTGGGGGATAGTGTCGGGAAAGCTCCGGTGTTCGCATTCCCTCCGAGCTCCTCTGAGCTTCAACTGACACGCGAGCCGCCGCTGCCTCGGTGTTTGTATCCCCCCCCCTCCACCCCCGAGCGAGCTCACCCCGGGGCCGCCCGCCCAGCCCCGCCTCCGGCGCTGCTGCTCGCGGTTGGCTGTACCCCCCCACTATGAGCGCCCCATCTCAGAAGGGACGCGTTTTAAGTGCCATGGGGAATTGGGTCTGCTTCAATAACTTATTGCATCCATTTTTTTAAGTTATTCTTAATTTTTATGTTTTCCGAAGTATTTCAATAAAGTTAAAGCACTTCAACAAAAGCGTTGCTAGCGAGCAGCGGCTAATTTATAAATAAGAACCAACGTTAGCATGTGAAGCCACTTAAATTATAGTGCCAAAAAAGTTTTGGTTAGAGTGCACGAACTCTGGTTAAGTCCTGAGGAGACTTGAAAGCTACTTTGAGTGTTTTTTCCTCTTTTTTTCACCCAAAACTTGGTTAGCTTCTTAGCTGAGGCTGCTTAGCCGATGTTAGTTTTGCCCATTGTACTGTGGCTCTGAATGAAGACGCAGTACAATTCAAAAGAAAGAAAAGACAATAAAGGTTAAGTCAAGGTCAAAGTTGCCACTTTTGAAAACGTTTCTCTTGGAGAAAAGCTAAACCATATAATTAAACACATATAAGCTAAGTAATGAACGCTGTTATAAAGCCATATTTGTGCCATGTTCCCAAAAATGACCACCTAAATAGCCTGGGATAGACCACTGGATGTTATATCTGCTGTTGAAAGTGTTAATTTACCTTGGACATGGACTTCATTGCAACACTGGCTCTGTTATCATGAGAATATCAAGCTTCCCCTTGTAAAATCCTACTAAACTAGTCCAAGCTTATTAACTCCGTTGCTGTGTATCCACTGGTGTGGCGAGCAAAGCAGTAGAGAGCAATCTGAAGACGCCACCATCTGATTTTTAGTCCAGTTAATCAGTAACCAGGCTGCATTTAATAAGCAACTTTTCCCCCTGGAGCTCTTCAATTATCTGTGCACAATGTGGTTCAGTGGTCACATTACCATTACAATGGTTGTTAAGAGCACATAATAGCTGTTTTCAGTTTTAAGTTGTTTTACTTAGGTCTTTATAAAAAAAAATTTTAAAAAAAGGAATTTAGGAATAATATTTTCTCCCTGTGCTGGGAGCATGCCAGCAGTAATAAGAGTTCAAGGCCAGCCAGTCAGCTCTTTGGTGTTGTGTGTACTTTTAGTTTCAAAGATCCACGTCAGTCACTGAAACACATCTTGGAAACTATTTTTATTTTTGTTATTCCAAAAAATGTGACCTATGAACGAAGTTCAATGGGATAATAAGAGACAAGGGCAGGCGTTACATGTCATAACATGTCCTTCAATCCAAACGACAGCATCAGTCGTTTCTGTAGGTCCTGAAATACTTTAATTTCCCTGACGGAATCTTCCTAAAGAGATAAATAAAGTTCTATCTAATCTAATCCATCTAATCTAAATACCTGTGGCTTCGGGTGGCCTCGTGTGACATGTGGTCGTGTCCGTGGGTAATGTTGCCGTAGCTCAGGAAGTAGAACAATAATCTATTAATCTGAAGGTTTATGGTTCAATCACAGGCTGTTCCAGTCGGCGTGCCAAAGTATTCGTGGGCAAAAGTGCTTATATGAATAAGGAATGTTGCTCAAGGTTTCAAGTACTCAAGTAAAGCGTTATATTAAAAAAAAATAAAGGATAGATTATTTATTTATTGTTTAAACTTTTCTGAGAAAACCCATATTTACGTATTTTTCAGGATTTGCCGGAGAAACCTGAATGCGTTGTTCACGCACACTTTCGTCTACGACCACTAGAGGTCGCTTAATTTCAATTTAAAACGTGGATATTGTTTGTAGAACGTGGCTGCAGAAACGAGCGATGAGGTCTTTTTCAAATACCTCAGTACTGAAAAAAGTATATTTGAGAAAACTGATGGGTATTTTCCCGTGGATTCACCACTGAACAACATTAAACAGTGTAATATCAGACACACCGAAGCCTGGCTGTTCTTATTGTCATCTGTCCCAGATATTCATTGCAGGCTGACAGCCAGCACGCACAATACCAGGAGCTGAAACCCAAGCACATAAAGGCGTCATTAATTTTATTGTTTAGCATTTCTTTTTTCTTAAAACATTCCTGAAAGAGGGATATTGCTACAATGAATGTAATGATAGGGTAACTATTATACTTATATTATCAACACAGAATAGAAACTTCTCTGCCAGAAGGGGATATTAATGATGCTGGTGTCATTTTAACAGCAGTTAGAACTGCAGTTATTGATGTACAAATGTGAACGCACACCTGTGCCCTTTATTATGATCAACATTAAAAAGTGTAACAGCAACAGCAAACTTACAGAAAAATAGACTTGTACAGGACTGTGCAAAAGTCTTGAGCCAGCCAAATTCGCTTCCAAGGGGCTGGACTTTGTCGTAATTTTTTACAGTGGTCTTGAGCAATAGTTCTCCAGGCTTTCTGAAGATCTTTTCAAAGTTTTTCTTTGGACATTGGCTGCATTATCACACATTTGCAGTCCAGTATTTTCTTTGTTAAGCCACCTGACACTGATATATGAATCATTGAAGCAGAAGAGGCACCTAAATAAAGGGAGTTAAGTCTACACATAAAAGACCACTTAGCAAAAAGCCAATTTTAAATTGTATCTTTGTTACAAACAGCCTTTCACAAAAACACATTTGTTTTGTTTGTTTTAGTTTAATCTGTGAAAAGTGCCAAAAATAACACACTTTGGCAGGCATAAAATTGTATTTTTGCACAAACAAGGTGAATCCCAAAGAAATATTAGCTGAAAATGTTGCATGTTTCAGCGTGGTGTGCAATTGTGTCATTAAAAATGAGCAAACTGGACAAGTGGAGGACAGTCATGTCCTTAAGAAACGGGGAAAACAATCCAGCAAAGTCCTGACACGGGACCTAAGATGAAATAAGAAATTTTTGGTTCAAGTTACTGTCAAGTCAGTTTATTTATCTAGCACATTTAAGCACCACAGACATTGACCAAAGTGCTACACAGCAAGTAAAATTAAAGAAACAATAAGAACAATAAAAAACAATAATATTAATGATTTGATAAATTAAAAAGTAGAGTAATAAAATGGTAATAGCAAATAATAAAAAGTAAAATAATACTAGTAAAAGAGTTACACTGGGAAAAATGACACAATAAACTGAAAGTAATCTGAAGGGGTAGATTTTTCATTTGAGATCTGAAGACTGTTAGTGAGGAAGATGACCTAATCTGAGGAGGGAGATGGGAATTGGAAATTTGGAATAACCAGAAGCTCCTGATCAATGGATCAGGATCTTCTAGCAGCCAATGGCCAAAGGAAAACTTTGAAATACCTTCAGAAAGCCTGGAGAACTATTGCTCAAGACCACTTTAAAAACCTACAAGAAGTGAGCAGCATGGGACACAAGATTGTAAAAGAATAATGGGTGAAATATGATTGTGCCTCCATGTACCTGTCAGGAGTCTAACAGCAGCATTTTGATGCAGCCGCAATAGTGAGATTAGTGTTTTGCTCAGTTCAACATATAATGAACTGCAGTAATCCAATTGCCATCTGTAAAATGCAGTGGAGACTCTGTCGTGGTCTGGAGTATTTCAGCCAGTGCTGTTGGAGATTTTGTCAAAATTGATGGACTTATGGACACAGAACAGTACAGACAAATTTTGATTCACCATGAAATACCATCTGGAAAGCGTCTGATTGGCAGCAAGTTCATTTTTCAGCATGACAATGATCTCAAACACACTGCCGATACATTTAAAATGTACCTGGCTAGAAAAACACTATATTGGCCTCCTCAGAGCCCGGATCTCAACATTATTGAAGCGGTGTGGGATCATGTTGACAGAGGACAGAACAACAGGCAGCTAACATCCAAAGAAGAGCTTTGAATGTCCTTCAAGAAGCCTGGAGACCTATTCCTGAAGACTGCTTAAAGAAATGACAAGAAAGCTGCCTCACAGGGTTCAGGCTATGTTGAAAAATACCAAATATTAACTTTCAGGCCCATTAGAAATACACAAACACTGTTTTGCCTTATATACTGGATTTCAATACATGCTTGCACATTTCAGTAAATTCCTGCACCTATTTCCAATTTTCCCAGAAAAATGTAAAATAAATGATGGGTGATTTTTAGACTTTTGCACTGTACTGCTCTCTGTGTTTGTAGGCTGGGTTGTAGTTAGGGTTAAGACTTATATTGAAATAAGAGACTTCAATAATAAACTGAGGCATGAGGTTGTGGGACGTTAAGAGATCAGCAGTACACTACAGCCCTGTCTTTTCCTGTAAGATGAACCACATTGCCACAGAAAAGACGCATATCTAGCAAAGAATGCAGATGAAGTAGTTGATGCCGAGACCATGATGTCAAAGGTGGATGTTAACACACAAATTTCCTTCCTTTGCAAGAGTTTTGCTTTACTAAGAGATAGTTAGGTGTAGGTGTGTGTGGGTAGGATAGTGTGAGACAGCCCCCAGATGTCTTGGAAAGGGTTTGGGAAAGACATTTGATATCCCAAACTAAAACAGTTCACATGCAAGCATGTGATGCCCTGGTGACTATCATGTGCACTTTGGTTCCTACTTAATGTTAAATGACAGCTCACCATCACATAACTTGTTTTACAGCAGCTGTACAATTAGTAAAAGATCTATAGGAGCAGTCCTTTTAGCTCAGGAGTCTTCAAACAAGCCTGAACTTAAGCCGGTTCCAATTTTAACACCACCCCAACCCCAACCCCAACCCCAACCCCATCCCCATATACATAACTGTTACTGAGGCCTTACAAAGCATAAGCAAGTGTTTAGATCTGTGTTCCTTTGTTTGTGTGTGAATAAGGGTTATTCTGGTGCACCACAATGCTAAACCTTAACCAAGTTGTCATTGTGTATTAACTGCTGCTCTGGCAGACGGATCGGAATGGACTGTGCCATTTGAGATGTGCAGAAGGTCACAGAGTGACTGATATGATGTAAGAGGAAGCGAAAAGGGGGAGTGAGGGCTAGTGAAAAATATGCAGCTGCTCTTTTTTTTTTACCACAAGAGGGAGCCATCATCTACATCAAATAAGAGACTTAAGTCAGTCAGTGCTGGGATAGATCCAACTCCTTTATCCAGCTGTAAGACAATCATCCGACCCCAATCCGTGCCTCAAATCACACACTTAAAAACGTAAGTTGCAATACAATATTTCATTTTAAATGCATTACCCTCCCTTCAAAACATTCTGTGATAACATCCGGATACATTCATTCAAAGCACCTGCATTAAAAAAAAATACAAAATCATTTGTGACAACATATTTTTATGTTTTGTTTTTCTAAACAGGGATCAGTAAAAATCACTAACAAAACTGAAATGCAATACAGAAATTAGGAGCGTACTGAGCGTACATCAAGTCCATGTCAGACAGATCATTCAATAAGCCCACTGCTCACCAAATTTACACGTGGGACTTTGTGCAAGCGCTGCAAACCTATGTTAAATAAGCTATCAATGAAGGCACCAACCTTTGATAAACAATCGTGACACGTGTGCTAGGTTTGACAAGAAAACTAAACACAAACATATCATAGCTATCTTTTAATATATTATTTCAGGATCAGGAAGAATAAATAATATGATTCTGGTGGTGATGATGATGAGAAAATTTTCCTCACAGCAGAGACAAATGCTTCATTAACAAATTGCACCATTTTAAATTTTGTGCAATGGAAAGCAACAAGACAAGAAAAAAAAAATCAGAAAAAAGGGGGGGGGAATCAAGCAAGGAAACAGTCCATCTTCTGGAAATATAAATTCAGAACATTGATTGAACCCATTATGACCAATCCCCCATTTTAAAAAAAAAAAAAAAACTCTTTCAGCTCTCATTTATAATATAAATGTATACTAATATAGCTCATGTACCTGTCATAGCAAATATTAAGAAAAAAGAACCTCAACTGATTTCAAATAAATCAGCTGCAATTGAGTTTCTGTTTTATCTAGAAAACCTAACATGATTCTAAGGCCTTCGCGCAATCTACTTGTATTTAACATATGAGTAATGAAATGCCCCAAAAGACAGAGTGGGTGGGGATCTGTGCTTCTGACTGCATGACTTCAACACTGGAATCTGGAGTTCTTCTGTAGCTAAAGCAGGAGGGAAAGCTAGGGGTGAGAAGCGTGCAATATCGATGAGAACGTTAATCAAAGGGGGAACAAGCACATAGATTGCACTTTAGTTCACTTGAAATGCAACGTAGATTGATCCATCCTTGGCATATAGCCTTAACTTAAGAGTCTCCAGTGATTCATTTAAAGCGTTTCTTTTGACAGTTTTTTTGTTTTTGCCACTTTTGGATTGTTACACTTCCAGCTCCTGTACTCTGTAGGCAGTGTGTTTGTCTGACTGTTTGAGCCTTCCTACATGAGTCCACAGCAAGGCTCCTTATTGTTGGACTGCTCCTCCTCAGGGGCTCGAAGTCTTCAGAAGTGGAGGCTCACCGCTGGCTGGTGTGAAGTACACCTGGCTGGTGGAGACTGCCTGCTGTGCAGCAGAGGTCATTTCAGGCTCTGGCTGATCCTGAGTGCTTGTCACCTCAGCTGGTGCAACAGAGGGCTCTTCCTCGACGGGGGAGGGCAGCGGTGGTGCAGGTGCTGGGTATTTATTGAGTTTAGCAGCTGCCCGCTGGCGTTTCAGGTCAGCCAGGGTATGGTGTGATTTCTCCCGACTCATATTATCTGCCCCCTCACCCTCTGTAGACCCTGCTCCAGATGCAGAGCTGAGCTGATAGGAGGCGCTGCGCTCCATGATTCCTCCCCCACTCCACAGCTCTCCTGGTACAGAAGATGCCAGAGAAACAGAGGTCTCTCCATTCCCTACACTGGACATAATTTTCCTGTCTACAGCCTCCAGTTCTTCTAAATGTGATGTGCCTGCACCACGAGCAGCAACCTTAAACACAAAGGGGGGAAAAAAAAAAATACATTTACACTGTTTGAACACATCACAAAAAACAATGAGCAACCTTTCAAAAGCTCCATCACCAAGGCAGCATGCTGGTGCAGCTCATTGTCAGTCTGTCTGTCCTCATCGTCATCCAGCGGCTCAGGCTGCCGCCCGCGCTCCTGCCACACCATGGCCTCTTTGTGGTGCTCCCGGCGGTACAGACTGGAGCGCTCATTCACGCTGACACGACGCACCACTTTACTGTACAGGGAAATGAAAGAGGGGAAAGCGGTAAAACAAACAACTTTTGTGTATGTTTTTCACCCTCTGGTTCCCCTGAGGTCCACTCTCACCCTCTGCTTCCTGTGCTAGACGCTCGTCTTTGCAGTGTGCCTTTCTGCCTTTCCTGGTTCTTCATGATGGCATCATGTTTGTGCTTCAAGTCCATCAGTTTGGCTCTGACTTCCTCATCAACGCATACATCTGAAAAGGCACCAAAAGCAAAGGTTTGATGCTTAAATGTCTCTCATGGGCAAGTCAGAAATTAAAGGTGTGAGTTACTACTTTGACAAAGGCACTGTTATTCACTGAA
Source organism: Pterophyllum scalare (assembly GCA_024447675.2). NCBI lineage: Eukaryota > Metazoa > Chordata > Actinopteri > Cichliformes > Cichlidae > Pterophyllum > Pterophyllum scalare. Next base: position 73,526 of record JAMQGT020014211.1, read on the forward strand.
GTCAGCTACACAACAGAGGACCAAACAACAACAACAAAAAAAAAGTTTCACCTAGGGGTGTCTCCTCTAAGATGGACTTTGCATTTAGATTGGCTCCATGTGCCACCAACAGTTCCACCATTTGGATCTATGGAGCAAAAACACTATAAATGGGTCATTTAAGAAAAGCAGTAGGCCGTTTTAGGTATGACTGTATTATCAACCTGTCCCCAGCAGGAGGCAGCATGTAATGGCGTCCACCCATCAGAGTCCTTCACATCCACCTGAGCCTTGTTCTCTAGTAACAGCTCTGCCACGGACATATAGCCGTTGGCAGACACGATATGGAGCTGAGAAAATAAATAAAACAAAAACCGCATTTCAGCAAAGAACTAGATTTCACAACTTCCAGCAAATTATATAATTTTTTTTTCAATTCTCTAGACTATATTATTATTACATTGGCCAAATATTAATAGTACTGATTGGTAAAATGTTACAAAAGAAGACCTGTGCAAATGGTTAACTGTTCAACAATCAGTAAATTATTAAATTCATACTATCATGCGCATGTGTCCCTGTGACTTACCAGAGTTGCTCCATTATCATCTTGTGCGTTTAAATCTGCTCCGCTCTGAACCAGAGCCTGAATGTCAGCCAGCATAGCTGACTCTTTAGCCCCTCTGCACTCATCTATACGGTCCTGAGTGATCCCTGCACAAGATGACAGGAAGATATCTCTTGGACAGTTGTAGAGATAATCACAGTGGGGGCATAAGATATTTGTTTTCTTCTTAGTATGGGACTGCACATGATTATTAGCCATCTGATTTCAAATGTGAGGTAGGAAGAGTAATCTGTTCACAAATTTCTCACTGACCCTGTTCAGCCATAACCATCTCCAGAAGCTCAAGGGTGGCCTCATCCTCACAGAGGTCATAGGGCATGTTGCCATCTGCATTGACAGCCAGCAGATTGGCTCCACTGAAAGCGTGCGCACACACACACGCGCACACACACACACACACATATGCAAAAAGACATGGGTTAGACTGACACACCCTAATATGCAAAGCTGCAAAGTGTTGTCATAATCAGACTGCATCCATATTTGCATTGGTTTTAGAAACTACTTTCTCTTGCCAACAAGCCTCTAAATCTACACTGCGGCCTAGAAAATATCCATTAAGCCAAAATTGGATAAATTGAATAAAAATGAAATATATCAGCTTAAAAATGTTTATATTTTGTGTGAAAGAGTTTGTGTTTGGTTTTTCAAGTGAGAGAAACAGAACCGTTTTGACGTGAGGGGGCACTCACGCTTGAATCAGGAGCTGCACCAGACCAGTGTGTCCACAGGTGGCAGCAGCGTGCAGAGGGGTCCACAACTCACTGTCACAAGCGTTCACATTGGCACCAGCATCCAGCAGGCACTGTACTATCGCCACAAAATCATCAATGCAGCACTGAGAACAGAGAGCAGATGCAGATATGTCTGAAAATGTACATACAGTTGGGTCCATACGTTTTTGGAAAATGACACTTTTGTTGTTGTTGTTGTTGCAAGTTCATCTTGGTTTCATCTGTCCAAAGATTTTATTTCCAGAACTGTTCAGGCTATTTTAGAGGTTTTCTGGTAAAGTCTACCCTGGCCTTCTTGTTCTTCTTGTGTAATAAAGTGTTAAAACCCTCTGTATTTCCAGTTATCAAGAGAGCTCTTGAACCAGATTGCTGATCTTTGCTTTAGTTTTTCCCATCTCTCTGATAGGTTTTCAGCCTAATAATGGCCTCCCTCACTTCCATCGACATCTCTTTGAATCCCGTGTTAGGAATTCCATTGAAAAGATCCCAAATGCCTGTTCAATGCTTGAAGTGAACCCCAGAGCTTCAAACTGCTTAATTTGTCATGGAAAAATGGCAGAACAAGCCTCTGTCAGAAACTGAAACTGCCTGTCAGTCAGTTATCCAATTACCTTTGAGGCTCTGAAAATATAGGACTGTTTATTAAAATGGGTGTAATAAGCTTGGGAAAAAAACATGATGTTGGAAAATAAGGACAAATCTAAGCATCTTTATTAATGGAAAGTAATGCATTGCATAAATAGAAAAAAAAATCACACATGCTCAGCCCTCTGAGTAAACACCAAAATTTCCAAGGGAAAAAGGAAAGTAAAGTCCTCTTATAAAGAGTTCTCTGTGCTAACAAACAGTCCTCTCAGGAGCGTGCAGTACTATGTGTGTGTGTGTGTGTATGTATAAGAGAAATTTAAAAGGGAGAGAAAATTCCTATTTAAATTGCAAAGCCTCAGGAACAGCTGTGTGTCTTAAGGTCTCAGCTCACAAAACACAGGAATCTGTGTGACTGTGCCTGTCCAGAAAGAGGAATGCAAGGAAAAGAAGTTGCCTTCAATCCATAACGCTGGGAAATAATCACTATCTTTATGTAAACTAACTTAAGATAAGTAAAAGACATAATAAACACAAGTAGTACTTCATGAGCTCAAAACTGTGACCGCACACAACGTAAACACAGACACCGTACAGAAGAAGACCAAGCAGTTCTTACGGGTAGTCACAGTCATCTTGTGTCATCCTGACTATTGCGATGCTCTGCCTGTAAAAGCTCCTCACTATGTTGGAAAAGGTGTCCGTGCAGCTGTTTCAATGGCCTGAATGTTGACAGTAGTGTGTGTGAACCATGCGGTTTTACATGCAGGAAATGCACTGGAGAAGGTGGGTGGTGCGGTGGAATTTTGGCTATAACAAAATGATGGCATGTGAAAAAAACAGTTTTGTGCGTAACTCGGTAATGTTGATGACACATTTAGCATTCCATTAGTGCAAAGGCAAAACTAGGCAAGTGAGATTTTGGTTTACACAGCTGGTAGTGTTAACAGTGAACGGTGGTCGACTGGGTGACTCCTGCAGCTAAATGCATGTGTACCTGATGCAGGGCCGTCAGTCCATCCTCGTTGACCAGATCTGGGCTGATTCCGCTGTTAAGCAGCTCCCTCACTAGCACAAATAAATAAATAAAAATAAATAAATACAAGCATGCATTTACAGATTATGCCCCGCCAAGAGGGCAGAGTAACTTTTCATTACAAAAAAAACCCAAACAAACTGCAGCTTAAAAATAATAATAATAAAAATAAAGCCCTTTGTAAAGGGCTACTACTTTTAAATCTCTGATGCATTTCAGGACAATGTATGCATTTTTTCACTTCCTGAGTAATTCGTTTTTACAGAGCCACAACTTCTTTCAGGAAAAGCCAAAATCAGGTGACTGTAGCACAAAGAAGCCTTGCATGGCAGCCCAAGACATTTGGGGGCCTCCGTTCACATAGTTCAGGGACGTCAATCAGTTTTTTACAGGTGTCAAAGTGCTGGATTTTGTAAACTTACCCTCATTGAGGTCATTACGGGCAGCTGCATCAAGCAGGGTGACAGCATTGGGGAATGTCACTTTGGTGGTGCGTGGCTTCTTCTTATCTGCTTTGGCCCTCGACCCTCGTGCTGCATCCTTTTCCATCTGTGCCCAAGCCTTCAGCTGCTGAGCGCGGCGCTTCTGGGCATGCTTGAGGCGTTCTGTGGCACTCAGGCGCCCAATAGTCGCCATCTCAGCGAGTAGCTCGCCATGATCTGCTGCCATGATACCACACCACCACTAGCTGTCCCAGCAGCTCGGCTACTATAATGCTGTTTCTTTCACTTATTATGTGGGGATAATAAATCCTTTTGAGGTTTCAGCCTTCTTGATTTCACATAGGCCTATCTTGTGCTTCTTAAAGAGACCCTCCTGTCAGCCAAATAACCCTACATTAGGGTTGGCGAACACAAAAAGATGCTGCAGTTCATCTGTGAAAGTATCTTTCCATGAAATGCAAAAATGTCCTAAATGTGATAGAACAAAAAAACTATGTTGTGCAATCAGGTGACAGATATTTCTGTCTCTTTCCCATCTTTAAAAACTCATGGCAGTGTAAAACAATGGCAGGAAGGTTTCCAAAACATAATAATCCAAACTGATGATTTCTTCCAGCAGTCAGTCCTCCAATCCATTTCTACCCTGGGCAACTTGCCGAAACATACACTGGGCAGACAGAAAGAAAAAAACTATAAAGGAAAGTCTATCTTAGCTTTTAGTCCAAATGGGTAGCAATGATGCTCAACTACTGGATCCAACACAGGGCTGGATTTTTGAAAATCCATAGGCAGTAAAGAAAAAGAAATCCACAAGGTGGAAAAAAATAAACATCCAGTGCAAATAAAAAGGAGCTGGAAGGATTCAGCCAAAGTCCTCCTTCAGTTACTGTCAATGAAAAATAGCAGACAGAATTATAATATTGCTGGGTGGTGAATTGAGAACATTTCACAACTTCTTGTTGGTAGTGTTGGTGGAGGGGGTGATGAACTTTTTGGTAGGTCTTTAAAAGATGTGATCTTGGACATTGTCTTCAGCCTGTGGGTCAGGGAGAGAGAAGGATAAGCTTCAGTGAGACAAAATGTGAGTACTGTGTTACAGTAAAATGAACGCATACTGCTCTCTTAATCCTGTTATCTTTAACCCCCGAGTTCCTTCCTCCTACTCCCTCCTCTCCCACTCCTTTCCTGAAGGAAACCTGAGAGGGTGGGATGCTTTTCAATAATGACTGACGTACCCTGCAGCCCAGCACATGCATTGCTTGCATGGGGGGTACCAACAGGGTGAGACTGAGTGATGGATGTTGTGGAAAGGCAGTTGGGTAACAAGGATGTGAGCTGCAAGTTTAGTGCAAGTTCCCACCCCGAGATCACTCTCATTAGCTTTTGTTAGCTTCCAAGTCGAGTTACGTGGCTCGCACACTCGGCTCTCTCTAGGCTGCTCATATATTATTTAGGCCTGGGCCAGTGAGTGCTGAGAGGAAGGTCAACTAGAGGCACTCAGTAAGATAGAGAGAGTGACTGATAAGACAGCAGTCCCAGGCCATAGAGCCACTGCAGCATTGAACCAATGCCTGAAAAGGTTGGTAGACCACAGCGCTCCATAAATCAGCAGATTAGAGGGCGAACAGGTGTACAAAGAATCATTAGACACAACAATTAGAGCGCTCCTCTTGGACTTTCACCTCATTAAAGACTCCAGCACTGTTTTTAATAGTTGCATTAAGTGCAAATAGTCTTTTGTTACAACCTAAGTTCAGAGGCTTATATCTTAAAGCCTTGTGTACAATATGATATAGAAAACAGAGGCCTACAATTGTACTTTTAATAGGTCTTCCCTGCCATTTAAAAGCTTAATAGTTCTTACCTTGGGAACAGGCTTTTGTATTAATTTTTCTGTGTACACCTACTATTTTTAGGAGACCTAACCCTTCACCCTTTGTCACAAACTACAATGTAAGGATTTCCTTGGTTTAAGGTCACAACCTCACCCTCTCCGTGGATTAGGCTACTACGCAGATCTGTCTTTTAAACAATACACAGATTAAAGTGGATTGGGAATTCACAACATTGAGACGTGTGATGAACGTTAGATTATACTGTTAATTATAATACCAACACTGTAAATTACAACAATTATAAGACTGGGCTGTTTAACCTTTCATCCTCACAGAGAAGAAAGGCATGGTATCCAAAAATCAGCATTCATGTGAAAAAAATCAACAGTAAAAAGGCAAATACATGGAAAATATTTAAAGAACAGTCCAATTATAGTTGAGGCCCTAATCTGTCTGGGTGTACTGCAGTTTACAAATGAAAATTTTTGTGGCATTTTAAGGGGCTTTAAAGGGAGAAAGGATTGGAGAAATCTGGAAAATCCCTGCAAGAACTTAACTGATGTATTAGTGGGATAATTCCAGACACAATCTGATTGTATTTGTTTTGTCAGATTCCCGTACCTACAATAGTTTTTGATATTTTTTCCAATGCTGTGATCAGACTTTATTGACATCTTCCCACCACCCCGTCCCCGAAAGCCCATGTTAAATGCAGCAGCTCAGCCATAAAACGAAGCTGTAATGCTGAAACTGCATATTAAAATACATCCGTGTCTTTAACAAAATCAGGTGCTTGTTGATTTGTGCACATCAGAAGCTCTTTTTTTTTTCCCAAAATGAATGTTTCAATGCTTATTTTAGTTAACATTTCCTGTTTGCTGAATTGAAACAAACAAGGAATTACAAATGTTCTTTGAGCTTTAATTAATAACCGTGCGCATTCAAGGGATGGAATTTGATGATTTGCATTTCTGAAGTTATCAGTGTGAGAATGGAGGCCGCTCTTCAGTGGGAATCTACCCCAGTGAGAGCAGAGAGAACTCAGTGAGATTTCTGTGGCCTGAATAACGTCACACCAGTCTTGCTGAATAATGATAGCCTACAGACTGAGCAGACAATAAATGTGTGCACCTTTTGTCTCTGTGACTATGAAACCGGTTTACTGTGTTTCCACTCTCACCATGAAAATACGACCTCACCTGACCTGCAGGACGACAGGGTGCTGAACAGATATGCAGCAATCCAATTTGCTTTTAAAATCAGAGGACTGCGAGGATGAACGTGATTGTGTGGTAAGGCAAAATGTCATCGTCTCATCAAGGTAAGAATACCTGTTGATATGCTGGTATGTAAGACTAACTGTGCAGAATGTGTGTCTTTATTGGGGTTTCTCATATAAAACCAAGTGAACATTGCTCAAGAGGTGTCCACCATATTGTTCTGGCTGGATGAAACTGGTTGCAAAGAAGGTGCAGAACCAAAAACCTCCTAGTGATTGAGTTGGTTTCTAGCAGATGACCACAGCTGCCTACAGTGTCTCAGTGTTGTGTTTGTCTGCAAATACTTGCTAACTACTAAGCCAGTGATAGTAAACCAGAAAATGGAAAAGGCTGGCCTTCAAAGTAAAAGTTGTGCCTCAGTTTCAAAAGGCCCAACTTTTACTTTGTGTTTTACTCTTAGTTTGCGTTGCACTTTTCACAGTTTAACTAGAGCTCGGAGAGTTGCTGGACAGCATTTGTAGACAAGTCTGCCACATCCATTCAAACTATGACCACAACAATATGCTTGCAGCCAAACCAATCATGAGGAGATTTTGCGGCTGACTGGGGAATACTCGTTTTTTTCCTTAGTGACAGGTGGTTGGTACTTCCACGCTAGCCCATCATTAACAAAACGACACAAGCACCTCATCCCGTCACAATTTACACAAATATATTTAATAAATAACAATATGCTGATCTTGTCACTGTTAAATTAGGCTTACAACCACCACAAGCTTTGCTGTGATTGTGAACAATGCTAACATTTTGGTACATGCTAACCCAAAACACAGTCCATGTGTAGATCAGTCACCACACATCCTTCCCCTCTGGTCTCGTCTCTCTAAACCAATACTCAGCACAAAACCAGTTTTGCTTTTTTTTAATTTTACTAGCAGCTCAGAAGTGAACTAGAGAAAAAACTGACATATAAACAGTCAGTGAGTCAATACTGTGTTGCTTCTCTGGACATATTTATAGAGTGGTTGTGGTCAACGGTAGACAACGTGTCACCATGTGAGGATATTTCCAGGACAAATATTAAAACTACAGCACTGTGCAAAAGTCCTGAGCCACCCCTGACCTATAAATCATTCAAGCATGAAAAAGGAACCCAACTCAAAGGATGAACCAGTGTTGTATCTGCACATAACAGACAACAAAGAACCCATTTTAAATTTTATCTTTAGGCACTTTGTTACTAACAGCCTGTTGTATATATATAAAATTTTAAAAAACACAGAAATTGCATTTTTTTGTTGTTGTTTTTTAGTTGAATGATTCAACTTGAATCCAAAAAATATACCAAAAACACAGCTTGACAGACATAAAATCGTATTTTTACACCAAAGTGATTCCCAAAGATCTATTAGCTGGAACCTTGACATATATCAGCATGGTGTGCAGTGTGTCCTTGAAAAAATGTGGAGGACAAAGGAAGACGTGGCAAAAAAAAAAACAAAAAACTACCTACAGTAGATGAACAGCATCTGAAAATCACACCCTTAAGAAATAGGAAAAAATCTGGCAGAGACCTGACACAGGACCTGAAAGGTATGCCTGACCCTTCAGTTGATCCATCTACTGTTCACTGAAGATTCATCAAAAACAGTCTCAGGGGAAGGGTGCCTGTCAAAGACGCAAGTCAAAACAGGGAGAAAAGGCTGAGGTATGCCAAATTACACAAGACTGAAAATCAGTGACAACAGGACTTATGAAGTGATAAACCCAAATTTGAACAAAACAAAAGGCAGCCAACATCCAAAGTCCCATCTTTCAGTCATGGATTGGCCTCATCAGAGCCCGGATCTCAACATTATTGAAGCAGTGGGAGATCATGTTGACAGAGGACAGAACAACAGGCAGCTAACATCCAAAGAAGAGCTTTGAATGTCCTTCAAGAAGCCTGGAGAACTAACACTACTTGAAGAAATGACAGGAAAGCTGCCTAAGAGAGCTCAGGCTGTGTTGAAAAATAAAAGTTCTCATACCAAATATTGACTTTCAAGCCCATTAGAATGATACAAACTCTGTTTTCACCTTATATACTGCATTTCCATGTATGCTTGTACATGTTTCAATAAATCCCTGCAACCATTTCCTATTTTAACAGAAAAAATGAGAAAGAAATTAAGACTTTTGCATAGCACCGTATATTTTCAACACTTATTAGGATCAGCTGTTTAACACAACCCCCACCCCCTTTAAATGTAGGATTCTGCCCAACTATTCAGCAAACAAAAGAGGAGAAAGCTGCAAATGACAATCTCAACAACACCACTCAGACAACATGAAAACCAGCTTCAATTTCTTTGTGATGCTGTGACTTTATCTTACAGATGTACCCTCTACAAACAGTTGATGCACACCAGAGCAGGCATTTCATGAGTCTGTTAGTTTTGCTTTTCCTATATTAAGAATGGGGAAATTTGTTGGTGGGAAGAGTGTGGAAGAAACTTTGTGATTCCCAGAGTCAGGCAAAGGCTAGACAGGAAGCCACGCAGGAAAGGACAAGGTGAGATCACCTATATTGTACAAACCATAACAAGGCAGACACCACACATGCACATTCACACACTGAAAAATATGACTAACATTTAATATGTCTGGGAAAAGTCCCTGCATCCATGTGACACTTGCAGTCTTCTGAATAATGTTCCACCTAATGACCCAACAGGAATGTCTGTTTACAGCTGCTGACAAATATAACCTTTCACTCAACAGTTAGAATGAATAGAGTACTAAGAATATATATATTCAAGGCTCAAGCATTAATTAAGTGGGTGGTACCTCGGGGTACTAATCAAAACAGAAAATACAGCTTAAACAGCCAACTTTGAATCTGGCCATATTTGGTTCTCTGTGCTTCATTCATTGTTCCGCCATCATAAAACAGCACCAGACAGTGCTCGCGTACAACCTCCAGCACTGTGAGCTATTTGATTTGAAACAGAGGACCTTACTGACCCGCTCACTGAAACACACAATGCTGAGTCAGTGTAGCCTGATGATTCGGGAACGATCCCGCCTGCAATCTGAAACAATGCCAAAGTGGCCTAAACTGTGTGCCAAATGCTCACAAATACTCACTGTTAGAAAGTGTAACGCTGGGAACTGCTTGTAAAATTATGAAATATTACCTGAATGCAGCATCTGTCTTGCTTCTCTGTGTTTAAAATCACTTTAAACTGAATGTCTTTGTGGACTGACAGCTGGACAAAACAAGACATTTGAGGATGTCACATATCCTGAAACAATTTACACTTTGGCTAATGATATGGGAAATATTTGTAGCTGCAGCTCTTGTAAGAAGGACAAAATTATAACGACTTCAAATGAGACCGAGGGAGGAGGATCTACAATAAGCCCCGTCATGTGTTAAGGTTTGAGTTGCCCCACATAATCACTCAGAAATCTCAGTAATTCTGCCAAGCAGCAAAGGGGTAGGAGAGCGCAAGAGACCACGAGGAAAAACACAACGATGGAGGCAAAGATACGTCACACAAAGAGCCACTGCTTTTTCTGGAGGACAGGATGTGGAGAGAGAGGGTTAAAAGGATGTGGAGGAAAGAATGTGAAGGAGATAGAGAAGAATATGAGGAGGAGACAGGATGAGGAGGAGACAGACTATCTTAATTTAACTCCTCTGACTCCTTGTAAGTAGGAAGTAGGGTCATGCCATGCAGGAGCACAGGAGGAGGAGAGGGGGGGGGAAACAGGAATCTTTAAATGGTGCCAGGTGACAGGATGAGATACATCACAACCAATATGATAGTGAAACAAGAGAGAGAGCCAAGCCTGACAAAACTGGACTCAGAGTTCAGCAACAAATCTTTCCAAAGTGTCTATTTGTTCAGCGGAGATGCCAACTGCTGCTGTTACACCATAATCTGATCATATCAAGGAGCCCACATGCTCATTTAGTCTATAATGTGAAACCTGCAAGTCTTTCACTTTACATGCCAAGTAAATGTTGCTGGAGAGGCACTTCAAACACATGTTGCAGACCAGCAAGACGGGCTTGACAAGAACAAATTGCTGCAAGTTTATTTAGGTTAATGAGTTATTGGTGGAGGGTTAAAGTCAAATAGTTAAAGGGCTGTGCTCCTCCTTAGACTTGTCGGTCTGCCCATGTGAAGTATGACTATTATTACAATCAGCAAATACATTTCTTTGCAATTCACCTTTAGACACTTAACTATAAAATGTAGGAAAACATTTTCCAGAGCCAAAAAACGGGATCTTATCGTAAAATAATTTATTATTATTATTATTATTCAATCTATCATCAACCTTTAATGTCATTTGCCAGACTGATCTTGGTATTATTATCAGAATAGCTGATGATTAATTGTACCAATGTTACAACTACTCAACAACACACATCTTAGTGAATGATTTGATCTGCCTGACCCTGAACTCTGAACTGCCGCCTGTGATATAAACGAGTCGTATTTTTTCTTTCATGTCAGGGTAATTAAGCACATTTGAACATGGCGCCCTTTCATACTGCTGCGATATATTTAGCCTTTTTTATTATGTTATATTTAGCGCTAAATACCTGTCACGTTTTCATTTTGACACTTTAGTTAAAGGCTGGAGCGTTAAATTACATTATTGATATTGAAGGAAAGCTTTAGCAGCAACAGCGGAAGTCCCTGGATTAGCTAACCTACCTAGCGGTTCACAGGCAGGCTCAACAGGTGCTCAGTCTGCTTACAGGTAATGCAAGCGGCTCATTTGCTACCTGCCTGGCTTCATTCATAACACCCGGTGAAAATAAAGTTTACCCGATTTCATCCCAGCTGTTTGGTTTTTAAGCCTTGAAAAATAAATAATAAATGGAAATCGCACCTGCCGAGCAGCTACCTATTAACTTAGCTTCAAATTAGCTTCCTATTCAGCGACGCGACACCCGGAGCCGCGCTGCTCTCAGAGAATTAACCTTAATGCTCACGTCAGAGACAACTTAGTTGAACTTATACGCGACAATTTAAAAGAAGGACGAGCAAGGTAGACGTAAAGTAACAGAAAAACAAAGCGGGGACATCTTACCTGCTGGGCTGCCTGTCAGCGGTAAATCCTGTGCGAGTCCGCGGCTGTGAAACTGAATCAGCTGCCGTCCGCCGCAGCTCCAGCTTCAGCCAGCCCTCTGGGGAAATGCTTCACCATAACAACCGGACCTGCGCCCTCTCCTCCCGCAGGACAGCCTCCACCAGAGGGCGGCAAAAATCTACAGGCTGCGGCGCTGCAGGAGTCATGCTGCAGCTCTGCCAAAAAGTGATCATCCCAGTGTTTAACCGTCTGCTGCAAACATTTTGATACTACATGCTTGAACTTACTCAGTATCATTTACTGATTCACTTTGGGTCATTTTTATTGCCGAAACAATAAAATGCCAAGACACCCCCAGACCAAGTTGTTTAATTCATAGATCATAAGACAACTGTTGGAGAGCAATAAAAGCATAAGAAAATCTTTCAAAACTTGAAGAAACCTATGTGTATCACTTGATGCAGGTTTAGGTTCATATTGCCCAGTGTCATGTCTTATTGATTCTCATGTTGTGAAACATTGTTGCTCTGTTTGAAACAGTTCTTCTGTGCTGTAAAACAGAGGTGCACCTTACACTTTATACACCACACAAGATGGTAGTACCACTTTTTTTTAGGGTTAGGGTAGGCATAGGAGGTTAGGGTTAGAGTTACCTTACCTTATCTTAGGTACTGTAACCCGAAAAGTCTCCCTCAAGAAGTACCCCTTATTGCACAAGGCACAACCAAGAGGTTCTGTATTGATGTTTTAAGTGGCCACAAAGGACTGGATTGATTATAATGTGGAACACAGAGTAGGTACAAGAGGGCAGAGAATAAGGATAGTTGCTATATTTTACATACAACCCCTTGATAAATCCTGTTGACCATGGCCTATTTACCAATATAAACAAGGATATTAGACATAAAACACAGGCAAACATCAGCAATCACTTTTAGGCACAACTGGGTTAGTAAATCAGTCCAGTGATACCTGCAATGTGAGGGAGTGAGTAAACTTTATCTCTGCAAAAGTATATATCTTCCATCACATTTCCACATAAAGAAAAGAAATATTTTTGATCAATCAAGCTTAGAGAAATGAAACAAAGACAATATCAATCACTTTTCTTTCCTTTTTTTTAAAAAAAAAAAGTGAGACAAACTCAGGCCATTTGATCAATGAGGATAAAGGTGTAATAAAGATAAGCATTAAAAAATCTGAACCAAATTATATCATTAAAAGAAATGCAATTAAAAACTGCAGTAGACGTGATAAGAAATTAAGTCAAAGTGAGGTTGCTCATCTCAGACAGCACTGGTTTCTTAATGTTAAAGTGTAGAAAATAACGTGTTTCTGGTTGAATGCTTGAAGTTAGCAAACTGTGTGGAAAAACCAGGGCTTGTACTTTTGATCCATTTACCCTTTCCTCAACCTAATTAGGGTTAAGGTTCCACTAATGCATTAATACATGCCAGAAAACTACAAATAATTAATAGAAAATATATAAAAAATAAATAGGTTTAACTTACCACGATGTAAAAACAAAACATCCTTCATTTTGAAGTGAAACATTAAGGGTGTGTTTGCATATACACCTGTCTGGGTGTCTAACAGATTGACTGTTAGAAATATTAATGCACTGCAGTCTTTTCATAAAAAACTGTTAGGGTGTGTTTAGTTACTACATAGTGATCTCTGCACTGCACAAGACTGAACAAGTGTGTCTTTAACACTCCCATAATTAAAAATCAAATTTGACTAAGTCCATCAAACATACTGTAGGACAATGAAAGGTACAAGATGTCCCTATAAGCATCAGAATTGGTTTACTAAATCCTAAAAGCAGACAGACCGAAGACCTTGTGACCTGCTGACCCCTGCAGGGACCCAACCGTGCAGCACAATAATGATACTCTGCAGAGTCACAACAAGGAAGCTATTTGGGAGCTATTGTTACCATCTTTGGTCCTCAGGATAAGACTCAGTGCGGCGCTTCTCCTTTTGAATATGTGTAGCAATTGCTGCATAAAAATGATGGTAAACGGAAGAGAAAAGTGACAGCAGTGACTCACTAATTGTGAAACCATGTGTCTAAGATCAATTTGATTTGGCTTATACAGATATTTCTTCACTTTATTTTGTTCTTGCTGTTATTTATCGTGCTTTTCTGGTGTAAATTAAATACTTAACCGGTTAAGTGTTTCAGTTCATTACGCTGGTTTTGAATGTTTAGCCAAAGCAGAATTCATGTGGCATGACAGAGAAACATTGACCAGGTGTGGGCTGATACCAGCCTACAGGCAAAAGGTCAAAAACACCTGATACAGGTTTTTCTTAGCAATGGTGTGCATTCATACTGGTAAAGCAAGCGAAAGTCATTCTAGACACTCTTGTAGTAATTGAGACGACACATATCAAACATTCTCGTACTTTCTCCGTGACAAATGGCCAGCCTTTGTCCCTCCTGGATAAGGATGGATGACAGCTTAGTGAGGATTTGTCCAGACACAATCAGCCTGCCTGAACAGCCTTGTCCCAGATGCTGTCCTATTCATGTGGGTTTCCATTCTCTTTATGCATTGCTCACTACTCCAGACCAAACCTATTAAAAGGCACTCCAACAGACAGGAAGAGGTGGATTGACAGTTTGTATTCAAATCACTGTGTCTGGCACTGAGCACTTCCCTGGGAAAAGTTATGCAAATGCAGGTGGAAACATGGTGCGAGATAGTGTATGAGTTTCCATGTATACCTCTGTGATTCCCGCACTTTCGTGTCAGGTTTCAGCTTCTATCCGAAACTGTTTTCCCACTATCTCTCAAATCTATCAATCACTTAGTCAGATATTTCACTTTTCTATACAGTGAATCTATCATCCCTTGATTGACAGTTTATCCATTACTTTCAGCTGTTTCTTACTGTTCAGCCATGTTTGTATTAATTGCTTTTAACTAACAGACTTCTGTGTTTGTTTGTTTTTTTTGCACTGCCCATTTTTTATGTATCATCTGTGGATATGTTTTGATTTTCTGCACGGCTACACCTGTTTAATTGCCTGGAAAGCTTGCAGATAGAGTGAAATGTCAGTGAAATTTAATCCCATTAAATTCCACTGGAGGGTTCTGGAAAACCCACATATTTAATCTTATTTAATTTCCTCTCATTTTAATTCTTTGGGTGAGTCAAACTTCTCCGAGTTTTGGGTGAAACCGCTAGAGGGGGATAAATCTCACATGAAGGTCAGCAGGAGTGGAAGAAAAATCACTGACCCAAATTAAAGCAGGTGTGTGAAGGATATTTGATGCTCACCGTGTTAGCAGTGCCCTCTGACCTACAAAACAAACTGTTTTTCGCGTATTCTTGCAATACACACATTTGTGTGGTAAGTTTGTCAGTTTTTGTAGCAACCTGATTAAAAGAACATCACCTGCGCTGTTACCTTGAAATGTCGAGTTAAATTGTGGAGTGGTCCGATGTGAGTTGGGGGGTTTCAGTGTTAATAGGTGCTACGCCCAGTAGCACCTATTGAAGGTAAATGTATTTTAATTGCAGGAAAACGGAGCTGTTTCTGTGACGTCCAGGTGACACAGTTGTTGCATCAAATCGGCTTTTAAATGCGCATTAGTGCAAAAACATTTCAGGGGTTGTGAGTTGATGGATCCTAAATTTATGGTCATATTGATTCTTGAGTGGAATTCTTTTTTATTTTATTTATTTTATTTGTTTTAGGGAGATGTTGAGGCATTTTCCAGCTGCTGGGGTGGGGTGGGGGTATGCGTGATTGCTCCCGTTTAAGGTGTGAATGTTCTTCCCAACTACAATACTTAGCAGCTTGTAAGCGCCAGAAACCCCACAAATGGTGTTGAATAGCCCCCGTATTTCCTCACATGCTAAGCAGCTTCTTCTTTTTTTTTTGCAGTGGAATAGTCTCCAGCCTGCCGATGGGGTTCCTTCTAATCCAACTTGTTTTCACTGTCTTGCTGGGAAGCAAGTTTCCACATTAGCACTACGTTAAGTCGAACAAAAGAGGTGCATTCCCGAAAATAGTCTTTTCTGCACTGAATGGCATGCTGAATACTCCCAGGGAGACCCCACTGTGAAAAAAAACCACCCCCCTCGACTGCTGCGCGTTGTCAGAAACCACAAAACAATAATGACTCCAAATATTCTGCACCTACTGATCATCTGGTGTATTCTTTTATTTTTAATAGCTATGAACTTTTCATGATTTTTGGAGCCTACCAGCCACATCGAATCAGCAATTTGGCCGATTTGATTTAGTTTCTTGCAGCTGCAAAATAATTCACTATGCATGAAGGCCCCTTTGTTTGTTTGACTGAGCAGAATAAACCATAAAATACTGAAAGGCGCATCTTCAGTGTTTGTAATAATAGCCCTTCCTTGTGTATATTTGCTCATCTAAAATTGTTGATTGCTCCTAAGCTTAAATCGAAATTACATGTACCCCCCCTCCAAGTTTTACCCTTTGCATCTAAGCCCATGTAAAATCTTATTAATATCAAAAATAAGTAAACAAACAGGGTACCCTAAGAATGAGACGTGTCATTGTGTAAGCCCAAACTTTATTAATTTTAATATGTGCCCCAAATCCTGTAAACAGGGTCTCCAAAGTAGTTGCGGAATCACTGCGTTGCATGTGGCGTGTTGATAAGGTATCGCATGGGTAATTTACAGTTTGGCCCTCTCTTTCTCTCCCCTCTTCGCACACAGACCCGGCCCAGCCCCCAGGGCGATCAGTCATTCTGCTTTCAGATAACGCATCATTCACTGCCCCCCTCCCCTCCCGATTACGCAGCGGGATTTACATGAAACTGTTAATTGTTTGCTCTTCAAATAGAGTCAGCCTGGAGCCAGCAGTCTGCCAGAAGTTAAGGACCGACTCTTTCGACCTCCTCCCCCTCGACGTGCAGGGCGATATTCTTCTCCTGACTGATCAGCATGACAAAGCGCTGGCCGGGGCAGAGTCTCTTGGTACGAATCGCTCCGTCCCACCTAGAAGAACTTCTCGACCATCAACTTGACTTCCACAGAAATGAGCAGAGTTTTCCTCCCAGCGGCGTAGCGCCGTGGAGCCCACCAGCCCAACACTGGCCTCACCACCCGGATCAGATGCCTCCCCAGCAGCTGCCGCGCTCAGAGGAACCAAGGGAGCGCTCCGGACACCTCACCAGCTCCACGGGATTAATGGATAAAGAGGAATCACCGAGATCATCAAACCCGAATGTTCACGATGCACAGTTTAAACAGGATGAAACACGGGACACGTGGAAAAGTGAACGGGAGAAAAGAAATGGGAACGGTGGGAAGAAAAAGAACTACCAGCGGTATCCAAAACCTCCGTACTCCTATCTTGCCATGATCGCTATGGTCATCCAGAGGTCTCCAGAGAAGAAGCTGACGTTAGCTGAGGTAAGAATAAAATTACGACTGTCCCTATAAATGCACTGCCAGAATTTGTGGCATTTGTGCATAAGACTGTGCGCGGCGTGTTTTGCGCACGCAGCTGCTTATGATCGTAACTTTATTTCAACAGCAGAAGTAAATCCGTCACTGGTTCCTGTATTTAAAGTGGACTTCACACGAGTTTTGTGTGTAATTTTCTACAGCCTGTACGAGCAGTTCCTAAAATGACACTAAACAGTCACCTCTTCGTGACACTTGAGTGACTTCTGCCCGTCCCCTTCTTGCTTTGCTTTGATAAGGCTGGACTGCGGTGGAACCAGACGCAGATCTATATCAGGAACAGTGATAAGATATACAGTACATTCCAATATTGTGCTTCAAATGGGGACTGCAGTCACTTTTTTTTCTTACCAAATAAATAATGTATTTCCCATTTGAGTTTTAAGTTCATTACATATAGTGCCTGTACACTAAAATACTGTGACGAGATGCTTGTGTGTCTGTGTTGGATCAGACATTAATGCTGATATTTTTCTTTTCTTCTCAGATTCTCAAGGAGATCAGTACTCTCTTCCCGTTTTTCAAAGGAAACTACAAAGGTTGGCGGGATTCTGTGCGACACAACCTTTCCTCTTATGACTGTTTTGTTAAGGTTTGTATGGCAAAATGTAATATAATTAAATGGAGATTTTAAAAAAAATCAGCTTAAAATTGTCTCACAAAAATTGCCCTTAAGGAATGAATACACTATGAGAATTTTTCAGCTGAAACCTAGATCCCATTTTTATTCTCTTGTATTGTAATGATCATTAATGAAACTAGGCCAGTCCTGCCAGACTAGGTTGCCCAGGTAAGCGCTAATATCACTGTCCATCTTCCCTCCACCCTGTAGGTGTTGAAAGACCCAGGTAAGCCCCAGGGCAAAGGCAATTTCTGGGCAGTGGAACTGAGCCGCATTCCTCTGGAGCTTCTTAAAAGGCAGAACACAGCCGTGTCCCGCCAGGATGAAACCATCTTTGCTCAGGATCTGGCCCCTTACATCATGCAGGGACACAAACTTGAGTCTGGGACACGCTCTGAACCCGTGACCTCCATCCCTCCCTTGTCTTCTGGAAATTCCTTCCCACCACAGGACGACTTGTTCCGACCCAAGCTGGACTCGTCCTTCGCCATCGACTCCCTGCTACACAGCCTGAGGCCGATCAGTACTTCTGGGGATGTAGATATGGCTTCCAGGGACTGCTGGGGCGAGGTGGAGCGTGTTCGGCCATCACCAGCTCCACACCCTCGTTACACCACCTCCGCTCACAGTGCCTCTGCCAGCTCTGCAAGCCCAGCATCCACCTCCTCCTCTTCCTCATCTTTATCTGATGAGGAATGGAAAGGGGTGCCCGGGAAGCGCATTCCTCCCGACTGTGAAGCAGGGTCAGATAACTGCAGGCCACCACTGCATAAATCAGCAAGACGAGAAACTGTTGCACCTCCGTGGGAGCTCCCTACCTCCTACGCTAAATATGCTCCCCCTAATGTTGTTGCCCCACCTAGCATGCGTTTCAACGGAGGTCCTCTAATGCCACTGCATGGTGGGCTACCTATTTACAGCTATGGTAGCTCTCCCGTGGCACCTGGTCACTTCTTAAGCCATGCTTATTGGCCCATCCTTCCCAGCAGACAAGTTTCTGTCCGAGCCCCTCCCTTACTCATGGACCTGGACAACATGTTGCAATCTGTGCCTCCAAATAAGAGTGTGTTTGATGTGCTGGTACCAACCAGTCAAAACTCTCACCCACACCATCAACCACCCGGTCAGTACACTTTTCAGAATGGGGCTCCTCTCAGCCGGTACCATCAGTACTGAGTGTCCAACTCTGAAATTACTATCACCTAAACAGGATAATAAACCACAGTGACAAACAGTTGAATGCACATCAAGATCCGTAAAGGAACTACATTTCTTCTTCCGCTGACACAAACTCAAGTCTCAGTTATTACCTTGAGTTCAAGAAATGCTGCCTTAAATTACAAAAACATGCTGAGCCGTAGACCAATGCTATTAACAGATTCAAAGCTTTATCAAGATGAAAAGCAAGTGTTTTATATTTCCATGTTGTGATTTTTATTTTATTTTATTTTTTTAAAGAAACAGCCTGTGAAGTATTACACGGTTTCACTGAAAGAAAGTCTACCTTAAATAAAATAACTGTACAACAAAACTAGTATCTACCTCAGTCTTTCAGTGAAATTGTGTAATACTGCAAGTCATTGCACTGCACCTTTTTTACATGAATTTTTTAAAGTGTTTTCCGCCTATTGTGACTGCTGAATGTATTACACATAAAAAGCCATGATGAATTGGACTGCATGGTCTATGCAGTAAATATGAGCTAAAAGACTGAGGCTGTAGGATAAATGAGTAACAGTTTCAGTGAAGCCATTGTATTTTTGTCTTTATTATTGTGCTTTATGGTGCACAGATCACTGTCTACATCTAGATTATTATAGATACCAAAAGCTAAAGTAAAACTACATCTAATAAAAGGGTAACAGAAAAAAAAGGCAAAAAACAGGGAAGACAGGCAGGATAAATCTTGAATTTCAGTCACATTTGTGTTGTATTTGCATTTTAAGCTTCTCAACTCTTTCCCCTGACAAACATGGTTCATATTGTAAAAACCCAATCCTAATAACTGAAAATCTACATGTGATTAAAAATAACTATTGAAAAGTATAAAAATAGGATCGATCTATGATCTGCTACGATCAGTGTATATAAATCTGTGCAATGTGTAAACTTTGGGTTAGTAAATCAGATAGCCGAGCAAAGGACGGACAGTTGTGTTTCCAGTCTTAAATTTACGTATGTCTGTGTTGCTCCCACTGATGGTGTCATTAGCCCTGTTTACTATTATTTTCTGTCATTGTGTCTGAGGGGGAAGAAAACAAAGAAATCCTGCATGCTGGATAACTTTTATAGTATCTGTGTACCAGTCTGGAGTCAGTTAAAGTGATACAGTGTGAGAATCTGACAGCTTGTTGTGACACTGGAGACAATCTTTCGCAGCCCCAACAACCAAAACCTACCTGAAACTGAAGTGTTTCCTGCAAAATTTGCACTGCTGTTTTTTTTTTTTTTGCACTATTTTAATGTCATTACAATCATCTATTGAAAACTGTCTTTAAAAGTCTCCTTATCCTGACTGGTGAATGTTTTGTTAAGTTTGCAATCATTTTACTGTGCTTTGTTCCAAATTTTTACAGTACTGAGCAGCAGCTCAGCTCAGAAGTTTAAGCATCCAAAGAATTAACAGGGTATGTAAATAAAATGTTTATTTTAACTCTGCTGTTCAGTGTTCTGTGGGGGTGTATAGCAATTTAGCTATTAACTGCAAATTCCACTAACTTTACATGAACACGCTATATTTTGCTTCCACTATTTGATTTATACTTATTTACACTTAGGAGCCAATTCATTAGGTACACCTCACTAGTACCGGCTCAGACAACCTTTTGCCTTCAGAACTGCCTTAGTTATTTGTGCCATGGATTAAACAAGGTGCCTCAGAGATTTTGGTCCATAATTGACTTGATAACATAACACAGTTGCTGCAGATTTGGCGGCTGCACATCCATGATGTGAATGAGAATCTCCCATTCCACCACATCCCAGAGGTGCTCTACTGGATTGAGATCTGCTGTCCGTGGACATAATTTGAGTACAGAAAACCCATTGTCCTATTTAAGAAACCAGTTTGAGATAATCTGAGCTTTGTAGCATGGTGTGCTATCTTGCTGGAAGCGGCCAGGATGGTCAAACAGGGATGGATATGGTCAGCAACAATACTGAGATGAGTACTGAGTGAGGAAATTAAAAATGCTCAGTACCATGGGAGCCGAAGTGTGCCAAAAAATATCATCCACACCATTATACCAGCAGCCTGAGCTGTTGACACAAGGCAGGATGGATTCATACTTTCATGTTTATTTTTTCATGCCAAATTCTGACCCTACCATCTGAATGTTGCAACAGAAATCAAGACTCGTTAGATCAGGCAACATTTTTACAATCTTCTATTGTCCACTTTTGGTGAGGCTGTGTGAACTGCAGCCTCAGTTACCTGTTCTTAGCTGACAGGACTTCGGCTGCTGTAGCCCATCTGCTCTAAGATTCGACGTGTTTTGCATTCAGAGATGTTTTTCTGCATACCTTGGTATTAACGAGTGGTTATTTGAGTTACCGTCTGGTCATTCTCGTCTGACCTCTGGCATCAAGAAGTTATCTTTGCAGAGAGAAATGCCGCTCACTGGACATTTTCTCTCTTTTTCAGACCATTCTCTGTAGACGCTAGAGATGGTGGTGAGGGCAAATCCCAATAGATCAGCAGTTTCTGAAATACTCAGACCAGCCCATCTGGTACCAACAACCATAGTCAAGTTCAAAGTCACTTAAAATCATTTTTCTTCTCCATTCTGATGCTCGCTTTGAACTTCAGCAGGTCGTCTTGACCACGTGTACATGCCTAAATGCACTGAGTTGCTGCCGTACGATTGGCTGATTAGAGATTTCTGTTAATGAGCAGTTGAACCGCTGTACCTAATGAAGTGGGTGGTGAGTGTATATGCAGGGTCATAAGTTTTAGGTGATGATTCCTGTTTGACTTTCTTTTTTTAAATCTTTGATCAATTTTATTTTGAGAACCTAAGCTAAGTCAAGGAAGTTTCATAAGTAAAGGCTTAGCCTCTTTTAAATCAACATGACTTCAAAATGTAAAGTAAAAAGTCACGGACGGTCTGCTTTGCTGAATTATTTGCTGACGTCATCTGACTGCTTTAATATGTAAAGCAGCAGCATGAAAATTACAGTAGCAATACCACAATGACTGACTAGTCCACTGCACACCAACCTGTTGAACTTTATTTAAACAACATGTACTTTAGCCATCGAAATAAAAAAGAAATGCACCATGTTTTCTGTGAGTGTCACACTACTATATATTACACGCCTGATGGACACTCATCTTCAGCTGCTCCTCGTTTCAGGCTTAACACTATGGGCGCCAAAGCCTTAACTCACTACCACTTCACCTCCATCACCTGGACTTCATCACACAGTTTAAATCACAGCTCCCTCTTTATGTTCTTGTTCATTTCATGCTGTAAGGGGAACTTGAGTGTTTTGAAAGGTGCCAATAAATAAAATTTAATATCATTAGTTTGCATACTGTATCAGAACCAGAAATGTATTCACTGAAAAACCGTAAATGCCAATGCACTTAAATATTTGCAAAAAAAAGTTTGTCTGTGTGATTTGCTTCAATCTCCCAGTTTTATTTTTTATTCTGCCATAAACACTGGGTGTTTCAGGATTATTGACAACAGACATTTTGTGTGCTTTTCAGACAGACTAGTGTGAGTGTCACATTTAGGCATCTTCAATGCATTTCAGCTGACTTTATTTTGTGAATCTTTCCTCTCTTCTGTTGTCTCACACTCTTAAACCCAAAACGTCAGTGGATAAGGTGGAAGGACAGAGCAGCAGCAGCAGGGAGCGGGTTTTAAATCTCCTCAGAATGACAGACTGTTTTATCACAGGAATTGTAATCCAGAAACAAGAAAACTTTCTTTGATCCACAGTCCATAGCCTCTGTACTGGGAGTTTCCAGCATACACATATGCGCGTGCGCACACACACACACACACCCAGCTGATTTGCATCAATCGTCCAGCAGCCGTCGGCCTCCTGCTGCCTCCCCTGCTGTGAGCACTATCTCTTTATCTGCTGCATACGCATGCCTGCACTCCCTCACTATCCTTCCTACTCTGCTCCAAGATTCCTTCTGACCCAAAGATGGGAGGAGGGGACATCACTTTAAATAGGAACATGCCCCCCCCCTTTTTGTGGCACATCAGAAGTCACCCTAATCCCACTGGATCCATGATCCAGGTGAAATTATGGTTTAATATTCTAACTCTTCTCATACAGATCCCATTCAGCTGGCTTTCACTGCGTATGTAGCTTAAACCTTAAACTGCTTTCATGAGGAACCAGCCTGTGTGAAGTCAATGTTATTTTCTCCCCAACCTCCAAACTTTTGAGCATATCTGAATGAGTTACATAGGCATTCATGAACAACTCAAAGAGGTAAGAAATAAAAGTACAGTGTGACATTTATGCAAAAAAAAAGAAAAAAAAAAGGAAGACAATCTTTGTTGTAGAAATTGAGTTTATTTGTCTGATTTGTTAAAACAAGAAAAACATCTTGAAATTCATATTAGACAAAAACAGACTCACAACTGGAGGTCTCAAATAGTGCTTTAAAAAAAACATAATGGAACTGGGAAAAAAAAAACCTACTGTACAGATTGAGTATAAGAACAAACATGGATACAATGTAAGAGCTGTGTGCCCATCACAAAGGTCATTTTGATGCCATTAGTATTTTATGTTTGCTTTAAGTATTTGGTCACCCTCCCCGCTACTGTAAGCACAATCTGTCTGCACAATACGTCACATTTTTCATTTTTTTAAATATACCTGTTTGCACGCAGACGCTGCAGAACATTCTTTTAATGGTGTTCAAGTAAAAACTTGAAATGCTGCCAGCCTACATTTAGGCTTGAAATCTCTTTACCTTCTAACTCAGTATGTGTCTCGCATATTTTTCGCAGTACAATGACAAAACTCTCTTAACTCTTCCTCTTTTTCTCACTTCTTTTCACACTCCCTCTTGTGCCATTCTGTATTCAAAGACGCTACCCCTCTCAGGGAATGTCTCATTCAAGCGCCTTCGCTTGGTCTGAGCTCTATTGTTTGCTTCTTCTTCTTTTCCATATCCACCTCCTCCAGGGGTGTAGAGGCAGAACATGTCCTGTTTGGGGACACACACGCACACACACACACACACACACACGCACACACACACACACACACACACACACACACACACACACACACACACACACACACACACACACACACACACACACACACACAAAAGCTGTGATCAAGCAGATACTTTGAGGGCTGAAAAATGAAGGTTCCTCTAGTGGTCATAGACTCAATCCTTACAGACTCCCATGTTTATACTCAACTTTACAGCAGAAATAAATTTACAGCTATTTTAAGCTACATGTAAAGTAGTGCATTATTAGGGGTGTGACAGAACCCAAAGAGCCAAAGATACTTCAAGGAGACAGCTGTTCAGTTTCTCCAAGCCTCCACATGCTTCAACTCTGCACTTCTCCTCACTGAACCAACATCTCTCGAGCTCCATCTTCTGAGCCAAATATGTGATAAACATGTGATTAAAAAAAAATAAAATAGAAGTGGGTAGCACCACTAAATTCAAGACATTAAAGATTGACGTAGCTGCCATGATGTGAGCCAGTGGTCTGTGGGCTCCTGTTTGGCATTTTGGCTGTCACCAGTTTGGTTTTTTGAAACCTTTACAATCGAGCATTACTCAACCAGAAGGAAGCCAAACCATCAAGTATCAGTTTTGTCCATTTTAATCTAGATAAAAACTTTTATTTTTCTCAAAAAAAAGATCAGACTGTATTTAAAAAAATAAAAGACTTGTAATTAGAAACAATACATTAATTTTTCCAATGAATTTACAGTAAATGTGAAGTACGGCCATTTTCCTATAGATCTCAATGTATACAATAATTGAAAAGACTACTTTATACAACCTGAGCAGTCACCCCCTGATGGCCAGTTGCTTCAATTTTCAGATGTTTTCAGACTTGGAGGCTACTCCCATCTTTTATATACTTATTATACAGCTGTGATTTTTTTTTTTTTTCCAGATTGGAGTGTACAGTCTCCTTACAGGTATACAACAGTGTTTTGTGCTGCACACATGCACAGCAGTCTTACCCCTGGCTCAAGGCTGACGCTGGTCTTGGCTCCCAGGTTGAGGACTCTGCCATCAGCTCTGTGGAGGAGGTTCAGCCCTGGTGCACCCTCCTCACCCCCTGACCACCAGAGAGAGCAAAAAAAAAAAAAAATTAAAAAAAAAAAAGATTCACTGAGCAAATTGTTATAATTTAAACAACCCCCCCCCCAAAAAAACATTAAGTTGTTGAGGACACTGGGATTGCTGAGGGCTGTAGGCAGATTTAAAGGTTGACAATTTACCCTGGAGGCCGTAGGGGCGGGTGGATCGTCTCTCTGTCAGTACTGACAGAACAACCTTGTTCCTGAACAGGAGTTTGCGAATCACACCGTCTCCACCGCGGTATTTCCCTCCACCTCCTGAGCCGGGCCGCAGAGAGAACTGCTCTAAAATCACTGGATACCTGAACACCAGATGGACACCAGCAGCATTCAGATAAATAACAAAAAATATATAATTACAGGACACAAATCACCAGCTGAAAGTAAGACTCATGTCCCACCTCTTCTCCAGAATCTCCGGGTCAGTGATGCGGGTGTTTGTCATGTGAGAATGGACTCCACTCCGCCCGTTCCAGCCTGGCCCTGCCCCAGCTCCTCCAGCAACTGTCTCGTAATAACCAATTCTCTCACTGCCAAATGAAATGTTGTTCATACAGCCCTGATGGAAGGAGGAAAATAAGCAAAGACAAGAACACAATAACTGAGTCAATTAAATGCAGGACTATTTTATTTTGAAAGTTCAGCCCCTGTTATGAAACTAGTTCTAACCCGGCCCATCCAAGCTGACACACTAAAAACATGCATTTTTGTATAAAATATTTTGGAATATGCTTTACCTGTGAGGCAGCGCACACCTCAAACGCCTTAAAAATCACATCAACCACTCTCTGGGATGTGAGCACATTTCCTCCAACCACAGCTGCATTCTGGGAAGGCTGGAGGATGGAGCCAGGGGGGACGATAACTTCGATGGGTGTGAGGCAACCCTGAATATGAGAAAGGAGATACAAACCATGGTCAAAAAAAAGCAGTCTGAGAGAGCACGACAGTTCCTAGGAGACAGCGTTTTTACCTGATTGAGGGGGATGTCCTGCCCAACCATGCAGCGCAGGCAGTAGATGAGCGCAGACAGGGTGATGGCCCGTGGAGCGTTGCAGTTCCCCCACACCTCTGTGCCCGTCCCTGTGAAGTCAAACACCGCACTGCCCTGTAACGATGGAGGTTTATACATTTAACTGCATGCATACTCTTAAGCAATGATGCGCCTTACTGCTGAGAACAGCTGTTCTGGCTTATAGACTGATAAATACACTGCGTTAGGATTCCTTCCCACCTCATCCTCATTGATCTGAACCCGCAGTCTGATTGGTGTTCCGTCATCCATGAAATCCTCTGACTCCACCTCCAAGGAGCCTGTCTCTTGCTGCCGCCGCCGCCGTGCAAAGTCTCTCAGCATGTCCCGCACCGCCAGCTCTGCGTTGCTCTAAAACGTGCAGAGGCTTACAAACCCCTTACAGAAATGAAACCTCTTTTTTTTTTTTCTTTTCACCTGTAGCGGTAGTTTACCTGGATGTATCCCATGTAGGCCTGAACCACAGCAAGCCCATAGCTGTCAATCAACTCCCCCACCAGCTGGCTGCCTCTCTGATTGGCTGCCACCTGAGCCCGCAGGTCTGACAGGTTGTCATGGAGATTCCGAGTCCCAGAGCAGCCTGGGTATTGGGCTGGAGCCATCAGAGCTTCAGTTACAGCTGATACAGAGAGAAGGGAGAAGAAGTAGGGGTATAGAAAATGAAATAAAAAATATGCTAGTGAGTCTATACACTTTGTGGCTCATTTAAATACCGTCTACTTTGATGATGTGTTTAATGTCAGTCTGAAATTTGAGCCGTCAGAGTCACATCAAACATTTTGCAGCATTTATGCTCGTTGCTGTTTGTTTAAACATTTGTTGATAGAGCAATAAAAAAAAGTCCATAAAAAGCATTGTATTTGTTGTAACTTTAACAAAGGCGAGTGCTGATAAGAGTCACCTCTGCATTTTCTCTGTTCTCTCCTTTCATTAGTGTATCACATTCAGTCCTGGCTCATCTCTTTCTCTCTTACCTTCTTCTTGGAAGACCCCACCAGTGACAAGCTTAAAGGAAGTAAAGACAGCGCCCTCTTGCTGAAGGGAGGTGGAATAGGGTGGCATGGAGCCTGGAGTGATGCCTCCAATGTCAGCATGGTGCCCCCTGCTGGCCACAAAGAAGACAGGGACACTCACTCCTTTTCTAAACACCTGGGTGAGAAAGAAGGCAACGAGGAAAGAATAAAAAAAGAATCTGAGCACCAAAAAAAGGAAAGGAATACTGCTGCAAGCTTGGCAGACTGACCGGTGTGATCACTGTGAGGTCTGGGAGATGGCTGCCCCCAGCACATGGGTGGTTACTCAAAATCACATCCCCTTCTTTGAGCTTGTTCCCAAGTGATCTGAGCTGTTCACAGAAGAAGAAGAAAAAAAAAACCATTGTTTTGTCACTCTACATGAATGGATGACCCAAGAATCTCATGCACACACAAACACACACACACACAGCTTGAGTGCCTGTGGCCTCACCTGGTACTGGACAGTTTCTTGCATGGCCCCCAGGTGGACAGGGATGTGGGGCGCATTGGACACCAGACCTCCATCCGGTCCAAACACAGCACACGAGAAGTCGAGTCGCTCCTTTATGTTTGTGGAGATGGAGGTTCTTTGGAGAACTCTGCCCATCTGCTCTAAAGGGGAAGACAGAGGAAGCAAACAGGAAGTTGAAAGTCCCCAACAACCAATCCCTTCTTCCTCATTCCCATACGATTTAATGTGTCGGTATACCTGCTATGCTCATGAAGCGATGGGAGAAGATGGAGAGCTGCACAGTGTTTAGCTCAGTGCCAAGGGCGCAGTGAGGGTCTGAACCTACAGTCATGCAAACGTCACCCCCGTCTGTCAGGCGAGCCTCACAGCATGGCTCCACCAGGATGGTGCTGACGGAGGAAACAGGAGAAAAAAACATGAACAAATTACAACACTGTAAAAAATTTTTAAAAGCATTTTAAATACCCAAACGCTAAAGCCCACTAAACCCAAAACCTCTTAATTTGATCATATTAAAATAGTTTTTAACGCCCTGAACGGTCCTACCTGTTTTTGTCAATGATGATGGCTGGTCCCTGGATGCTGTGACCACACGGCAGCTCCTCCCATAGATACACAGTGGTGTCAAGGTAACCACCCTCAAAGTAGCACTTGGTTATCTACAGAGAGCAACATGAACAAAAATGACATAAAATAACTGTGTTCACAAGTTTGATTAAAACAGCAGTAATATAATGAGAGGACAGAATATTTGTCTACAGTGCAAAATGCATCACACAGTAAACAAAACAGTCAGCTCCATGATATGCAGCTAAAATGCTGTAGGTAAGTGTTAACCATTTTTGTCTTATTAAAGGCTCATTTGTTTCCCCCAGGCCGAGAGCTTCTAAAGACTTAGAAGTGGGTGCAGGTTCAGCTCACAGGTTGAGCAGGCTGCAGGGCTAAATGCAGTGACCCAGGTTTGACTCTGACCCGAAGCCCCTTTGCTGCGTGCGTTCCCCCCCACTCTTTCCCTGCACTATAAACCAACAAAACAAAACCTTACACGTGTTATTTATCCCACCACACAACATTTTTTCCATGGAGGCACTTACACACAACACAAAATCAATGCAGAGCCACGAATCGTTTTTTTCCTTCAGGTCTTGGTGGGACTGTCTGCATGTGATCATGTTCGTATAATAGGCACAGTATGTGGTGCTCTGTAAGTGACTCCACATACCGTGACTGGTCTGGCTTCTCTGTGTCCCACTTCTGCTTTGTGCACTGATGTAATGCCAGATTTCCCACAGCCCCTCACTCTGATGTCATCCACCATGATGGGTCTGTCTGGGATGGTGAACCCAAACTCCTTCAGATAACTAAAATAAGATTAAATAAATAAAAGAAGGGTTAAGAGGAGGAGTAATAAATCACGAGTACTATATAACTCTCAAATAGGTTTATCTCCTATGGATAAAAGAAGATTATTATGATAGTGTGAGCAGCAATGATTTAACACCTCAAGAGTGAACAAACGTAGCAGCCAGTAGCTCGGGACATGAACAAGTAATGAGAAGAGGAGCGAACCGTTTGGTGAAGGCACTGCGAAAGTCGCCGGCTCTAGAGGACTGAGCGTCGCTGGGGTATCCGGCAGCAGTAACCATGAGAGCGCAGTCAGTGCCCTCGTAACGCATGTGGAGGAAAACCTCGGTGGTTATCTGACCGCTAAAGTGAATGAGAAACACAAGAGTACTTTAGTCTGGTGGTCAGAATTGTGCATTCGTGTCTTTGCTTTCTTCACTTTGACTGGTGCGAAACAGAAGCGAGACCACATAGTTCCTCTTGTTTCCCGGTCAGTTTTAGAGCTGAAGATTTTATTGTTTGCTTTTAAATCGTTAAACAGTCATCCTGTAAATTTCACAGATTGGAATGGACCGACACTTTTGCCATTTACCCGTTTCACACATATTCATACATAATTCTATCCACAACCCCAATTCCAAAAAAGTTGGGGCGCTGTGTACAATGTAAAGAAAAACAGAATGCAGTGATTTGTGACTCTTATAAACCCATATTTTATTCACAATAAAACAGAATAAGAATTTTTTTTTTAACTTGATGGCAGCAACACGTCTCAAAAAATTTGGGACAGGGTCATGTTTACCACTGTGTAGCATCCTCTCCTCTTTTAACAACAGTCTGTAAACATGAAGAGCAGCTGCTGTACTGCATATTTTAGCATTATCTTGCTGAAATATGTAAGGCCTGGATGGGAGCATATGTTGTTTTAAAAACTGTATATGCCTCTCAGCACTGATGGTGTGTTGCAAGATGTGCAAGCTGACAGTTCCACAGTCACTCACGCACCCCCATACCGTCAGAGACGCAGGCTATTGAACTGAGCGCTGACACCAAACCGGATGGACCCTCTCCTCTTTAGAATGAATGACATGTTTTCCTATTTCAAATTGAAATTTGTATGACCACAGAACAATTTTCCAGGTTGTCTCAGTCCATTTTAAATGAGCTTCGGCCCAGAGAAGAGGGCAGTGTTTCTAGATCAGGTTAATATACGCCTTCTTCTTTGCATGATAGAGCTTTAACCTGCATTTGTGGATGTCACAGTGATCAGACACGGCAGTGAACTGCAGTCCCAACTTTTTTGAGACGTGTTCCTGTCATCAAATTCAAAATTACCTTTTTTAAATGGTAAATTTTCTCCGTTTAAACATTTGATATGTTTCTATGTTATACTGTGAATCAAATATAGGTTTATGAGATTTGCAGATCATTGCATTCTGTTATTATTTACATTTTACACGGCACCCCAACTTTTTTGGAATTGCATCCACACCAGTGACAAAAACAGAATCACAGCTAGTCACAGCCAATTCCAACTACTGCACCACCATTTCCACAAGAGTTCTTCTGAGCTGCTCCTAACTGTCCAAAGTTAAAGGCCTTTAACAGCTGCTCCTCCTCAATTATAGAA
Source organism: Pterophyllum scalare (assembly GCA_024447675.2). Taxonomy (NCBI): domain Eukaryota; kingdom Metazoa; phylum Chordata; class Actinopteri; order Cichliformes; family Cichlidae; genus Pterophyllum; species Pterophyllum scalare. Next base: position 103,977 of record JAMQGT020014211.1, read on the forward strand.
CAATCTGCCTCTCCACATCAGGAATAATCTAGATTGTAATTTCTTATCCACTGTGTCTGTAACAGCAGACTTGCATGGCTGGAGAGGCCTTATAGATGCGCTTGAACCCGGCCCACGTAGTGGTTTGTGGTTTCCGACCTGGTAAATCCACGTGGACTGAGCGTATCATGACAGCGTTTGGACAGCTGCTCCACCCTCTGGTCGAGCTCGCCGAAGGACCGCGGCTCGTACTGCATAGAGCATGGCTCCTGCACCTCTTCCACGACATCTGCTAGAGCCAGACCATAGGCTGACAGCACGCCGCTGTACCTGCAAATCACAAACACAGGAAACCACTCACTTCACGGCTCTCTGTTGTAACATTCCTCCATCTTTCACCTCCAGCAAAACAGAATCTATTAGCCTCACTTATGTATAAAGACAGTCTTCATCCCGAGGGCTCGGGCAATAGCGCAAGCATGTTGACCGCCTGCCCCCCAAAACATGCCAGCACATGCTGAGATGTATCGTGGCCCTTGGCCTGTAAGAGTGGAGCATGTGATAGAGGGGTGGGAGAGAGAAGAACAATATAATTTTTTTATGCTGAAATGCAAACAAAAACACACTATTTTAAGACATATCGTGATTGAAGCCAACACTTTAATACCTAACAAACCTGTGTAAGAGCTCTGATTGGCCGGCACATTGCCTCATTGGCAACACGAATGAATCCCATGGCGACCTCCTCCACGCTCATCTCTGATTGTCTGCTGTGTGAGTGGTTGGCCCCATTAGCACCAGCCTTTGAATGAAAAGATAAAAAGTGCTTAAGTCCAAAATCATCAAGAATATTTGAACTCCAAATAATATTTCAGAAAACATCAGTGCCTGTGATTGGTTTGAAGACAGGAAGGAATTGATCTCTTCAGTGAGTTGGCGGAAATGCTTCGTGGTCTCCTCCAGGGACAAGGGCTCATTCTCTTTGGGCCCAAAGATCTTTGGGAAGAAGGTAGGGAGGAGGCGACCCAGGGCTAAGTTAGCATCCGTCACAGTCAGAGGTCCACCTGGGAAAATCCCACAATACCACAGGGAATCAGGTATCAGTATGTTTTAAAATAACTAGTGTTCTGTATGCATGAGTTTTGAGGCAGCTTTTGCATTAAATGCTTTACTTAGCACTGGAGATAATGCTTTTTGAAATGAAACTTACTGCTACCCAACCATTCAACAGGGAAAAATCAACCAAGAAGACTCAAATTTCTTTCTGCTGGCACACATTACAGTTCTGACTGAGAACTATGAGGCAAGTGTCTGTTATATCATCTGAAGTTTGGACTTGTGCCAATTTCAAGCCTTCCCGCACACAAATCGGATTATTAACCTAGGGAACAGGGCAGGAGAACAAGCTCTGTGTCTGTGGGTGCTGGTCTTTAGAGAGTGGATGGGAAAAGTGAGCTGGAACTGCACAATTAATGATTCACTAGATTGAAGAATGAAAGAAACACCAAAAAAAATAGTAGGAGAAGCTAGCAATAATAGAAAATGAATAACAGAGAATCTGTTACCTTTTCTGTAACAGGCGGGTCCTGGATGTGCTCCTGCAGACTCTGGTCCAACTACAAACATCCCCGATCTGGTAGGGTTAGAAAGAAGAGAAGCACAGAGAATGGTCATTAAACAAGTAAGTAAATAAACAATAAAACAATGCAGAATGGGTAACATTACAATTACCACATTACACTGGAATTATAGAAGATCCCCTGCAAATATGGCGTTAGTTCCACAGTCAGTTACGCTGTTTGTGCAAACTTGCCTGAAAAAGAGTCGAGATCCTCCACCTGCAGCCACAGTGTTAATGTCCAGCTGAGGCGCTTGCAGGGTGACTCCAGCTGTGGTAGCCTCGAACACATGCTCGTACTGGCCTGCGTATCGACTCACATCGGTGGAAGTTCCTGCAGAGAAAAACAAACGAGAGCACCTCAGCCTAGGCACGAAAAGCTAAACATAAAAGTTAAAAACATCACCCGAAAGGTTATTTGCTTTGTTAAAGTGTAATTACACACTACAGCACCTAAAACATTAAATTCTAACTGCGACACACAGAAAACAGCAAACTGTATCAACTTCATACAAAAAGAGTTCAAGGTAATATCAGGAAGCTGCTTGGTTGTCATCTCCTTCCCTCCCACATACACTCACCGCCCATGTCAAAGCCAATCACAGGCTTTTTCTCCATCTGGCTGTAGGAGGTGATGGCATATCCCACCACACCTCCCGCTGGGCCGGACAGAACAGCCCGTGAGCCGCAGAACTGCTCCATGGGAGTCAAGCCTCCATCCGACTGCATGAACAAGACATCCACATCCTGAGGACAGACGGGCATGAGAGATTGAAGCGTTCAGATTAATTTAGTTCAAGTGTGATTCAGTTCAAATGTAAATGTGGTCGTGTGGTTGAGAGCTGCTGTTAGTCTCTGCACAGGAAAGTAATTGTTTTCAGTGGTGCCAGGCAGGCACAGAGGCAGGATATTACTGAAAACTGACTTTGAGAACAAGTGATATCTGCAAAAGCATTTCACATGTAGACCACTTGTATGTGGTTTTCAGTACAGAGTGCGTTTCCCAGTATATAACTAAATGAGAGGAAAAGTATATATACAGTACATACATGCCAATTCTGTGTAATGTCAACCATTCAAACATATTGATGTGCCAGAGAAACAAACCTCCAGGCCACCCTTGAAGCCGGAAGTGAAACCTTTTAAATACTGCCGAATTTTAGGTGTGAGGTAGGCGTCGGCGCAGACCGTATAGCCTCGAGGCACCGCACGCACCATCGGCATGACCTCACTGGACAGAGACACCTGGTTGAAACCCAGGCGACGAGCCAGAGAGCCCACTGCTTTCTCATGATCAGACCATCTGAAACACAGAAAGAGAGCCAACCCGAAGCAAACTTTATGTGTTTGTCTTATCACTTCAGTGTCCATTGACCACCTTTTTCTTAACGCAAAGAACACTTAACTCTGGGCTTTGTGACATGTGACAGGAAGCAATAATGAGGACTATTGACTACTGAGATAAGATGCCTGTAGACTGATTTATCAAAGGTTACAGTCAGGGGAGGTCAGCTTATTTGTTAAATGGAAGCAAGTGAGACATAATTGAAACCATTATAACAACTTAAAAACCATTTAAATACAAGATAGAATTGTCATGGAGACTGGAGGGTGAGGAACCAAATGCAAACATATGAAGGCAGACTGAGGTGAATTAAAAGCAGGATGTTTACTGAGGGCTGGTAGCAGGTTCATACAAATGCAAAACATAAAGTACGAAAGGAAACGGACAACTATAAACCTGCTGAAACCTAAAACTTGAAAACACACCAGGGCAAAGAAACACCAGCACAAGGAAACACTGGGACAAGGGGAGACAGTGACTATATGTACACACAGAGAAGGGTCCTTAGGGGAAATGGAGACAGCTGGGGAGAACGAGACACCGTCGATCTAAATCACAGGAGACGAGACAAAGCAAGCAAAACTAAAGGCAAAGCACGAGGAACACAAACTCTCAAAATAAAGTAGGAAGTGCAAAACTAAATGGGGAAAACACATACACATGAATGGACTTAAAACAGGAGACTTGACACAAGATATACAAGAAACAATATGAACACTAAGCAAACCAAGAATCTCGAAGAGCATTTAAATAAACAAAACCAGGAAGTCCAAAAAAAAAGCCTCAAGCGCAGGGTAAACACACCCAAGACCAGAAGAAATATAAAGAAAAAAAAAACATTCTTTTAAAAAGGCAACAACTAAGAAATAATACCAGTTTAAAAGAAAAAAACACCACACCACTGAAATGTAACACAACCCCACAAAGACAAGGAGACAGCGTGGGAATTGCATAATTATGTACAAGGGTGATGAAGGAAGAAAACTAAGATAGTGGGGAAAAAAAAGAGAGAGGATAAGAGATCAGGATAGGATCCTAAGTTTATATTAAACGAGCTGCACTACTGACGTGTACGAGTGTAGAAACAGGACAGCCAGACTGGTGATACCGCGGGACAAAACTCCTCTCAGGTCCTTTTCTATTTGCTCCAGGTCCAGCTCCTTCCACACCTCAAGAGAATCCCCTGTGCTGCCTGGGAAAGACACACATACGGATTAGTGGGATTATCTGAGATGTTACCCAGTTACATGTGTGCCAGTTAAGGTTGGGTACCTTTCACATTTGAACCGATACTAGTACTGGTACCCAACACCACCCGTTTTTGGTACTTTACTCACTCTGAAATAATAAATTCAAAATATCCTTCTAAATGGTTATTTTGCACATCCCGCATCAGCCTTTGCTCAATGAAGTGTTGTTACAAAGCTTCAAGCTGAACGTTTGTTGTTGCCATCTTGGTGTTTTGAAACCAGACATGAAAAAGCGAGTAGTGGATCTGGCTATGACATGGAGGACGCTGCATGCTCCCTGAGGTGTAATAACAAGTCATTAGCCAGTGTGCACACACCTGGAGGGTCTTCCTTTCTGACTCCAGTAATGACCAGAATTCAAGTGAACATGATTTATTCAGTGTGACCTAAAACATAAAGTCATCAGGGAACTGTTTAATCATTTAGAGTGAGGTGGCCGGGGGCTGTTTTCCCATAGACCTAAATACACCTGTAATCTGTGTGCAACCAGAGGGTGCCACACTGCTAACATGGCTGAGAAAAGAAAAGAAAAAAAAAAAACAGTGCACAGGTTTCTGGGTCGTTTTAGGTTCAGAACAAGCTGGCACAGCATTACACTAGAAATAAACAAAACACGTAACTGCGCTTCACACCTGTGACAATCCCTTTGAAATCTTTTCTCGGCAGCTGGCAGCCATCCTGCCTGAGGACGACTCGCTCGTCCACCTCGATCACCTCCTCGTACAGGACGTCAGGCACCGCGACCTCCTGTTACACACGAGCAAACGCAAGTTACTGCAGTTCAAAGCAGATGTACTTGGAAGACAGAATATAATACACGCCAGTGATAAACAGTAAAGAACGAATGTATGTATATATACAGGAAGCTGGGTCAAGCCTGTTGACCATGTAAACTTTTGCTTTTTTACATCCAGGTAAGGCTTAAGACAGTAATGGTGCAACAGCTTATCAGGTTTAGTTGGTGTGTTCTGGTGATCTTAATGGTTAAAGAGAAAAAAAGGCTACATACAGCAGATTAAGCAACAATTTACTGATCTGTAAACCGAGCTTTACAGATCAGTGGCCACATTAAGTGTCAATGCTGCAGCTGGCTCAGGGCAAACTCCAGGACCTGCCCCAAGTCTCTGCACAAGAAGATAATAACTAAACCTTGCAGATACACAAGCCCTGAACACACACTACTCATGAAAGCCACATGCAGTACAACTACTGACACAGGCTGAGAAAACAGACCAAATCAAACAGCTTTGGCCTGGCCTGAGTGCCAATGTGCAGCAAGTCTTTGAAGCCCTTTGTGACCAAGAGCGCCGTCCTTTCTCCCTCCCTCTCCAGCAGCGCGTTGGTTGCTACCGTAGTGCCCATTCTGATCCAGCCAATTAGTGAGGTGTCTACAGGCTGATTACGGGAAAACACCTTCCCCGTTTCCTGCCAAGAAATGCAAACGTAAGCATCATATGCAGATATCCCTACAGATAACACAGGGATATAAACGTGGTGTTGCCAAGTATTACATAATGACTCCACATGCAGGCACCGTCTCTTTTCATGCTTTGTTTGATCTGTTTTATTTGGCATCTGCTTATTAATAATTTTGTGTTGCCCACAATGTAAAAAATGTATTGAAAATAACAATAATAAAACTGACACTTCCTTATGTCACATTACCTCCTCTAAGACTCTGCGGATCCCCTCAGTGGGAGCATCTTTGTAGTTCTGGGGATCCCGGGACAGCAGCTTCAGGACTCTCTCACGGCCATCGGGCAGCCGGGCAAACACATCAGTGAAGGTGCCACCCCGGTCGATGGCAAAGTCAAATTTCCCCTTAGTCTCAGCCATAGTGGAGAAAAGTGCTGCTCCTGTAAAGGGAAGAAGGAGGAACATTTGTCATTAAAAAAAAAAGAAAAAAAAAAAAGTTTCTTCTTATTTTTAAGTCAGTTGCCACCACACTTACAGCACACAGCACAAATCACTCCTTCTCTCAGTGCACTCTACCAACTCCTTCACAGCTTTTCTGTCTCCTAAACCTCCAGCCTTTACTTTGTTTGCATGATACTGGGCTGCAAATACAACATGTGCATTGCTCTCTACCAATCCATCTATTCCCCACAAAACTCATGCATTGCCACTTGGACTTAATATATACTACTGTGACAAGGTAAAGCTTTACGCATCGTAAAATTCCAGAAATGTGGGTTTAAATATTTTTTTAACAGGTGGTGTTAGTCGTTTCTACACATCTAGAATCTACTATCTCTTCATGAAAAAAGAGAAAGAGGTGATCTGATGTTATTGTCTTTAAATGAGGCGAGCAGAAATGATCAAACTGGACCAGATAAGTGTCATTTAAAGGATAGTAGCGTGCAGATCCCAGAGGACCCCTGCAGGAATATAAGCAGACAGGTCAGCCACCATTAGCAGACGGAAAGCCACCACACGGAGACCTCTATCCGGATCATGCAAGAGTAGAGTATTTTTGCAACTCAAATATCTGCAAGCGAGTTGAGCTCCTGCGCGCTTCAGCTGCTCAGTGCGTGAAGCGTGCCTGAATCGAAGCAAAGCAGCTAGTTAACGACACCGACATCTCTACTCACCTGTCCGCCAGTGCCTTAATCTCAGCTAATCCGACGTCTATCAAATCCTCCTCCCGTAACCTCTCTGCCTCCTTTACCACGTCGAAGAAGACTCTCGATGCCGCTGCCCACAGTTTTTAACTCCGCCCCCGCCTCCTAGCAGGGAGCTCGAGGTCTATAATTTGAGCATCTCGAGTGACTGGGTGAAAGTGCTCGCGGAGAAGTGGCTGTACACCGTGGGACTAAACCTGTTCTCAACTGGAGATCTTATACGCTTAAAAATAAGTCTTTTTCTCCTAAATGTTAAACATTAACAAGCAGAGACGCTACAAAGGGGCAAACAGTTACAAAGGTGGGTTTATATGAGTAAAGGTACGCAGGAGGTCTGCTGCAGCAATGGCGGACTCCAGTAATAACCTTGAAACTGATTAAAGGGCTATTGCTGAAAACTTTGTCCCATTAAAAAAAGTCTATAAAGAAGAGTGTGTGGTCGCATCAGAATAAATTACGAAATTAATAATAAATAAATACTCTAAATAAATTAAGAAATGTTAACATAACGAAAGAATAAAACTAACATGAAATCATATTCATCCTGGGTATCAGTCTTATTTTATAACTGCATTGTTGGAGGTTATATTTGTTCATATATATTTAGGTGACTTATTTATTATTATATTTGTTGTTGTTGTTTGCATTGTTAGGGATTATTTTTTACTCAGTGAATAAAGGACAAAAGTTTAAAAATAAACTCCAGTAAGTTAATCAATAAACAGTGATTCAACCAAATAATAAACAATTAAATAATACACTAGACAGAGAGCAACAGATAGATAATGCTAGACTAACTTCTCTGTCTCAGTACATCTTATCCTGGAGGCCACAGAACGTACAGTTAGAACATCACCAACGTCACCATGTTCTGTTATTAATCTGGACAAGATTGCTAAATGACTAATTTAAAAACATCAGGAAGATAATGTGCTTTATGATTCCACTGCTGCTGAGAGGAAGCTGGGTCATGCAAAACCAGCTTGGACGAGTCCGAAGACGAGGCCAACTCACAGCGCCCAGAATGCTTACAGACAGATAAGAGGCAGTATAAAAATGTTATGGTTAGACAGGAACACGGGCTCAGAGGGAGAGCGACAGTGCACACAGGCCGGTCTCCTCCTGAACTCTGGGCCCCCATATGCGCATGTGTATATATATATATATATATATATATATATATATATAAAAATCTTTTGCTTAAGAACTAAAGTGTTTATGACTCATTCCTTCACAAGCAAGAAACACGAAATTTAACAACATGCTATTTCAACTTGTAACTAAACAATTTCCAAGTTTACCAGATCACACAAACACATTAAACTCCATTCATACAAGGAGAGGTGAGGATCAGTGAGCAGCATGGCATCACACAGAAAGAGCACTACAGATGCGATGTTTGCTTCCAGAGTGCTGATGGAGAAGTGTAGAGAGATGGGGTCCCAGGAGCAGAACTGCGGCACTGCATGTGGAAGTCAGGAGTGGCAGAGCGGTATGTGAGGGTGGTGCAGGACATGTATGAGGACAGCGAGACAGTGGTGAGGTGTCGGGTAAGATTAAGGGTTCAAGGTGAGGGTGGGATTATGTCTCTACCAAAACAGGTCCTGTTCATTCACTCAGTTCCAAATGAAAACACTCAAACAAATCCGTGAGTTTGAATGGTATTTATTTATCGTTAAGGCACAACAGAAAATCGGCAGCACAGTGCTGACTTTTGAACACAGGTAAGAGTGAGGATCTGTTCCTGGCTGTCAGTTCTGGGCAGTAGTGTAGTTGAGGAAATACTCAAGAATTTCAAACTTAGGTGTTTTTTTTTTTTTAAATGGTGAAGAGAGAGTGCATTGATGCATACATGGATAAGAGTATATTCCAAATACTTCCACAGACGCAGCACTTTCACATAGAATTGAAAAACCATTATATATGCTGGATATTGTCTTTAATTCACTTTATTATACCCAAGGTCTTTTACAGTAATATAAGCTTATCGGCAAAAGGTCTTCACACTGTGCCCCCCCCTTACAGAAAATATTAATTTAATCAGTTTTTAACTATATAGAACACTTTGTCATTTATTGGTGATGTTGTCACATAATACTCAAATGTGAGCAGTGCAGTTTCTGGCAAAACACAATCGTGTGAAATGAAACACAGTGAAAACAGTCTGGTTTCTCTCAGGAGCCACAGACACGTAGTTGTTTCAGTTCAAACATCTTTGGTGGTAAGGCACACACACAGTCATTACACGCACACACACAGAAAGAAATGCTTCTATTAGTAACTCGGTACCCCCAATTCACCTATCTGCACACAGACCTGCATGACAAGAACGCAACGGAAATTGTCACTTTTTTTCTTTTCTTTTCAGAGAACTCAAAAGCATCCTGCTAGCACTTCTGTGCACAAGAATAAGGCCACTTCAGTTTTATGTAATGCATCCAGGTGTGTAACTGCTAAAGCTGACAGTAACACACCTATATTGCTACATCTGCTGTGCAAACATTTTTGAAAAGGCACTACATGCGCTCAAACTAAATGCTCATCTTCATTACGGTCAGATGTGTCACGTTAACTAACCACATTTTCTTATTTCTGAGAGGTAAAAATATCATTTCTGTTATTCTGATTCCAGTGAAAAACCAGTGGAAATAAGTGATGGTTACAGATGTGCTGATTAAAGATCTCAGTATGTATTTAATGTATAAATCCTGCACAGTTTTGTATTAAATATAGCTTAAATAGTCTTTCATGCTATTGAGAGAGCAGCTTTTTTCCCCCAAGTTCAGTCACTCATTCACTCTGGCAATCTTTTGGCATCTTTACCCTTTCAGTGGCAGTTTTGGCATTTGGGGTGGCATTTTTGGTTGTTGACGTTGCAACAACATCCTCCACTGGTGTCTCCAGGACCCTTTAAATACAACAGAATGAGAGTGAGGAACACATTTGGGTGGAAAATAAGGCCTTGCAGTCTTTTTAGATGGATATACATTGATTCTATATGACCAACGTTAATGAATAAAGCCAGCATCAGTTGTGATTTAGGGGATGAATAAATTGTTAGGTTGATTTAGTTTGAGGATATATATATATAAAAAAAGGAAAGATTTCATACCCTCGGCCCCCAGCGGGGCCCTCTGGTTACCCAGCAGATCTCAGTGTGACAGACAGTACAGCGCAGCCAATCACATCCATCCCTCTTCTGTACAATGATGCCACACTGGGGACAGCGCATGGCTTCCCCTGACTGCACAAGAGTCTGTTTGTGAGACATAAAATGAGAACACGAAAAAGGGAGACAGAATATGAGATAAGAGGATGAGGAAGGCACCAGTAGTCGTCAGGTTGTCTGCAAAAATATAGAACACAAAGCCATTAATTGTTTACCAGTGAGGTAAACACACATCTGTAAGACGGCACCTTCTGTCTCTGTGCATTAAAGAACAGCTGAAAACAGTATACAGCTTCAAAGAACTCTTTCACGCCACACATACTGGTCAGAATGGTCATGGTCAGAAGTTTACATCCCCTCATCATGGGTATGTATGTCATAGTAATTTTGGGCTTTTGATAATTTCTTTGAGCTGTTCTTTCTCCAGGGTGGAATGACTGTAGCATCATGCTCTGGGGTTGTTTTGCTGCCAGTGGTACTGACACATAGTTGATGGAATAATGAAGGAGGACCTCCAAATTCTTCACCTACAACTCAAATCAACAGCTAGACCTCGATATGTGGAAACAGTTGGGCGCTTCCAAACACACATCAGAACTGGTTTTGGGATGGAGAATGTAGGCTAATATTAAGCCTTTGGAGTTGCCTTCCCAAAGCCCTGACCTAACCCTACTAAAATTTGTGGGCTATGCTTAAAAGATGGGTCTGTACCAGGGAACTAACTCATTTAAATTAACTCCAGTAATTAATCTGCTAACTGCTAAGAAGAGTTGTCAAATATCCAGCCAGAAATATGCCAGAAGATTGAGCTGGCTACTCAAAAGCTTCTGGTTGAGGTGCAACTTGCAAAGGGACATCTAACCAAATATTATATTTGAGTCTGTATGCATACTTTTGACCCTGTGAAGATTAAAGAAAATCCAAAATAAATTCAAATTTGTGCACCTAATTCTTGTTTTTTAAAAAATCACTAAAGATGTGTGTGGTACAATCATTCCACCATGGAAAAAGAACAGTTCAAAGAAATCATTAAAAGCCCAAAATTACCATGACATTCTTGCCCATGTGAGTGGACATAAACTTCTGACCATAGTTGTGTGTCTGTCCTAGCTCACATTTAGTAGATGTGTTGTCCTTCTAGCAGCAGAGTCATTGATAGCACGTGCTGCAAGATCATCCTGGTACTGCTTACAATTCATTCCCTCGTGGATAGCCTGAGGAGAAAGGAAAAAGATGAATAAATAAGGATTTTTTTTTAAAACTGTAAATTATGCAAAGCAATCTAGGAGAGTCAGACAGAATCTAATAAAAATATGCAGCTGGAAATGAGCATAAAAGGCCCGCTTTAAAGAAAGAAACATTTCTGTCTTCAACTAGCAGTTAGCCTGAGGCAACCATACCAGTTAGAAACATGAATATTCAAACTTTTTTCATGTATGTATTCATTTACTTATACATTTTTCACTTTTACAAGCCCAATGTGCAATTAAAATGAACTGCTCCTGCCAGAATACACTCAAACAGATTTATTATTACTAATTAATTAGCCCAAGGTTCAAATCTGTATCTTTTTGTATAGTATATGTGCACATCTAAAGCATCACGTATTCAAGCACCCTAAGACAGGAATAAATGATCAAATCCTGTTTTATAAAAGTATATAGTGTGTGTGATTTATACCTTGCAGATCAGGCAGTTATGTTTCTTGCAGACGGGGCAGTGGAAGACATTGACAGCATCCTCATACACACACCAGCCCAGACAGTCAGGAGTAGCACAGTGATAGCTGCCCTCACACCGGGACTCTGCTACTGAAAGACCCCTCTGCAGCCAGCGTTCATACTCCGCTGCAGGAACCAGCTGTCACCAGGAAACGTTAAGGAAATGGTGAATGTGTGCTATCACTGTAGTTTAAAAAATAAATCTTAAAACTGTGTTTCTGAAGCTGTTAGTTGGTAGCACTCACAGCTCTGATCTCCCTCTCCTGCAGGAAGCAGGAACAGGAGTATGTGTCATCTCTGTAGGGACAGGACACCTCGGGCTCCTCGCTTAGCATAATGACGGAGCACAAGCACTCTCTAAGCAGGTACGCACACAAACAGAGAAAAGTCACCTTAGTTATTCAATCAGACAAAAACGCCTCCCAACCACCACCCCTCAATTTTACCTGCAGAAACAGTGGAGACACTCCCTCAGCAGGACGCCCTCTCCCGGCTGTAGGCCTACATAGCAGATCCTGCACTCCACAGACTCAGGGTTAGGCACCAGGTCCTGACCATCCATCATCACCAGCCGGGCAAAATTCTGCCTTCGCTCCTCTTCCTTCGCCTTGAAGAAGGAGCGGTGTCGTTGGGGGAGGGAAGGGAGGGGTAAAGATAAGTTCTGTAAACGATGTCCTTCCAGGCTTTCTTAGAAATAGCATATTAAGCTTAATAATGCTCAGAATCCTCACATACACAAATACAGACAAGCACATTGAGTCAAAACCTTTTATTTTTATCCACTCAGAGTATATACAATTGCAGTGCAAAATTAAAGACTCTTACATTCAATTTAGTGGCAACTATTGCTCTTATGGACTATATTAAAAAGCCACTTGATGTTGAAAGACTGCAGTGATTATGATTGTCACTCCGGATGGTCAACATGAGCCAAGTCTTTCATACCCATATATATATATATATATATATATATATATATATATATATATATATATATATATATATATATACACATACAGTGCCTTGCGAAAGTATTCGGCCCCCTGAACTTTTCAACCTTTTGCCACATTTCAGGCTTCAAACATAAAGATATAAAATTTAAAATTTTTGTGAAGAATCAACAACAAGTGGGACACAATCGTGAAGTGGAATGAAATTTATTGGATCTGTCAAACTTTTTTAACAAATAAAAAAACTGAAAAGTGGGGCGTGCAATATTATTGGGCCCCTTTACTTTCAGTGCAGCAAACTGACTCCAGAAGTTCAGTGAGGATCTCTGAATGATCCAATGTTGTCCCAAATGACTGATGATGATAAATAGAATCCACCTGTGTGTAATCAAGTCTCCGTATAAATGCACCTGCTCTGTGATAGTCTCAGGGTTCTGTTCCAAGTGCAGAGAGCATCATGAAGACCAAGGAACACACCAGGCAGGTCCGAGATACTGTTGTGGAGAAGTTTAAAGCCGGATTTGGATACAAAAAGATTTCCCAAGCTTTAAACATCTCAAGGAGCACTGTGCAAGCAATCATATTGAAATGGAAGGAGTATCAGACCACTGCAAATCTACCAAGACCCGGCCGTCCCTCTAAACTTTCATCTCAAACAAGGAGAAGACTGATCAGAGATGCAGCCAAGAGGCCCATGATCACTCTGGATGAACTGCAGAGATCTACAGCTGAGGTGGGAGAGTCTGTCCATAGGACAACAATCAGTCGTACACTGCACAAATCTGGCCTTTATGGAAGAGTGGCAAGAAGAAAGCCATTTCTCAAAGATATCCATAAAAAGTCTTGTTTAAAGTTTGCCACAAGCCACCTGGGAGACACACCAAACATGTGGAAGAAGGTGCTCTGGTCAGATGAAACCAAAATCGAACTGTTTGGCCACAATGCAAAACGATATGTTTGGTGTAAAAGCAACACAGCTCATCACCCTGAACACACCATCCCCACTGTCAAACATGGTGGTGGCAGCATCATGGTTTGGGCCTGCTTTTCGTCAGCAGGGACAGGGAAGATGGTCAAAATTGATGGGAAGATGGATGGGGCCAAATACAGGACCATTCTGGAAGAAAACCTGTTGGAGTCTGCAAGAGACCTGAGACTGGGACGGAGATTTATCTTCCAACAAGACAATGATCCAAAACATAAAGCCAAATCTACAATGGAATGGTTCACAAATAAACGTATCCAGGTGTTGGAATGGCCAAGTCAAAGTCCAGACCTGAATCCAATCGAGAATCTGTGGAAAGAGCTGAAGACTGCTGTTCACAAACGCTCTCCATCCAACCTCACTGAGCTCGAGCTGTTTTGCAAGGAAGAATGGGCAAGAATTTCAGTCTCTTGATGTGCAAAACTAAAATAGAGACATACCCCAAGCGACTTGCAGCTGTAATTGCAGCAAAAGGTGGCGCTACAAAGTATTAACGCAAGGAGGCTGAATAATATTGCACGCCCCACTTTTCACTTTTTTGTTAAAAAAGTTTGACACATCCAATAAATTTCATTCCACTTCACGACTGTGTCCCACTTGTTGTTGATTCTTCACAAAAAATTAAAATTTTATATCTTTATGTTTGAAGCCTGAAATGTGGCAAAAGGTTGAAAAGTTCAAGGGGGCCGAATACTTTCGCAAGGCACTGTATGTATATATATATATATATATATATGTATATATATATAGACGTACACACACACACACGACACAGGTCAAAATGTAAAAAGAACCGTGACAGATTTTTAAAAACCTGCTAGTCATTGGCGGTATTGTTGCTCAGTCAGAGCAACCACTTTCAGATAATGTGAAAATGAAAACACATTCTCACACAGCTTGTAGGATCTTATGGATATGCAAGTTTGGGATGCAACCAACGCATGGATCTGCCTACTGAGGAGGGAATGAGGCTTAAAAGGACTTCAGGGGTGACAGAGATCCTCAAAGCTCTTTAAACTACATTCAACCTCAGAAAATTACAAAAATTAAACTCATGCATATAGTCACAGGCTTGTGTGTGGTGTTTTTTTTTTTTTTTTTTTTAAAATGTGAAGTTCAGTGTCTGCAGTGAAAATGGTGCTTCAAGGCCAGAAATGAACATGAAGTGTATGTCTGCCTGTGTCTGTATGTTCAGTAGTCCTGGTCCAGGTTAAACAGGAGTGAGTTGTTTTGATGCCCTGCACTCCTCAGCACCTCTCTTCTCCCTTTCTCCTTCAAAAAACAGAGACAGAAGAGAAGAGAGTCAACCTGAGAGAGCCTGAAAGTTTTAATTCATATATCACTGTTATCAGACTAAAAAAAAAAATTAAATATCACCCTCTCCCTATTACCGCTTTCATTTTGAGCATTTTGTTTAATTTGGAGCTCTGCGTTGCTTTTAAAAAATTTATACAAAATATTATTTGACTAGACTGTGCAACCCTTCTGTGTTTCTGACACTGAATGGTCCTTCCCTCCCTGTATTTTTTAATTGAGCTTTGCGTGTCCATCACCCTGTTGTATTCCAGAAATCATATTAAGCATATCCACGTGAAAGCGTGATTGTGTATGATTAAAACTGCATGCTCGTGCTTGTGTATGCGTATTCTTTTTTTTAAATACCTGATGGTACTGTCTGATAGCCTCCTTCTCCTTCTGGATTCTTCTGAGCTCCAGTGTATCAGGTCGATAACCCCCCGGGATAACGTAGCTCTCAGGGCGGTTTGTACTGCAGATCTCACAGCCCGGCCGCGTAGGTTTATTAATGTAGGTGCAAGAGGGACACGACCAACCCTTTAAAACCAATTAGTGCGGTTATTCTTTACATTAATTTGCCTTTCTGAACTTAACTGTTTGCTTTCACAGTGTACGTCTTTGATAGGTTTATCAAAGCATTAAAAAAGGAACGCTGAAAATAAATGACGTTACCTGGGCAGGCGACGTGTTTGAGCGCAGTGCTTCATCAAGCTGGGGCATCTCTAGGTTGATGAGATCTCTGATCTCTTTGATGGGTTGTCTTTCTGATCCACCTGAGGCATTTAAGGAGAAAAAAGAGACAAAGCAGCCAGTATCAAATCTGCACGCAAACATGTCTGATCAATAAATGAATGTGTGGATGGCTTTGATTCATAAAAGTAGCAGGGGCAAATTATATATATATATATATATATATATATATATATATATATATATATATATATACATATATATATATATATATATATGAAATCTTGCAGCAATAAAAGTGTTCTTTGTTAGAAAGTGCAGCTGTTTGAACTACTTTACAGACAAATGGCTGCAATTTGTCCCATTACAGTACAACAAACAGCTGCAGGACTTGAATGTTTATTAAAATATAAAATCAATTTAACATCACTGTCTAATGTAAATCATCAGGTTGGACAACACAAACATGAAATGTATGCATGGATTCATAGTATGGGCTTATTACACAGCTAAGTACATCTAAATTGAGTCATCATTACTTTTCTGGTCACTCTCCCGAGTTTTACTTTTTGGGCACAAATTACACAAAGACGCAGATAAACAATGGGAGAATGTTTAGGGGACACTGATTGCTTCACATTCATTTTTTTTATTCAATTAAAGGACAATGGTGTTACAAAGTAATACAAGGTGAGATCACTAAATTATTTAATTCTGCCACTGAAAAACAAAAGCCATACCAAATTCAAATTTGGTCACTATTTTTGGTCTTCTTGGGTAGCTCTGAGCAGCTTCAAACACTTCTGCTATTAGATCACTTCTTAGAAACTGTGCTGTGACCTACTTTCCATGACAAAATATTAAGTTCTTTGTCAAACTGGTCAGGAGCATGACCAGGAGCATGCTTGTTATTCCCCCAGCGTCAGGCTGTCAATGCAAGAGTTCTACTGTCACATCTGAGAGGGCAGCACACACTGCACAATCACGAGCCCTACTTTCTGTCTTCTTCCTCAAAACAAATCCGGCACACATTACAGAGACACACTTGCAGACTGTAAGAACGGGACTTCAAGGAACCAATCTAAAGCAGCAAGAGCTCTGGAAGCAGTGTAGAGGTGGACAAGAACACCATCTTAAAGAGGAGACCTTCCTTAAATCAGGTCACATCTTTGCTTTTTTTTAATGGGAAGGCTCGCCTCCTTTTAGGATAACATATGGATTATTAGAATATGATACACCAGCTTGTATTTTTCAACAAATATACAAGTGTAATTCTGATTCATAAAACTCAGATTTGACATAACTGACTGTGAAGAACCCAAATCTTACCAGTTTTGCTACTGCTACGGAGCCTAGAAGGAAGTGTGGTATAAGGCCTCCACTCCTGAGATGAGGGGCCATTTGCAGAGGTAGCAGGGAGTGACGGGTTTTGAAAAGACTGAGATGAAGGGCTGAAGAGGAGGATGCTCTCCTGATCCTGCTGGAGGGCCTGGGGGGTCAAGTGGGCATGGCGGGCTGACAAGAGGTACAAGAAGGCTGTGTCACCGTCCTGACGAACACCGTACGAGGCGAGAGAGCGCTGGTCAGAGCACAAGCACTGGCCAATCACCCAGCGCTGCACTCGTGGGTGAAAGCCGTATTCGAGAAACATCTGGAAAGGAACGGGAGCAAAAAAAGAGAGAGGATGACGATAAAAGAGACACATTAAGAGTGGGGCAGAATAATGATTACACTGCGAAAGGAAAATGTGATATATGTAACTCATATTAACCTGCTGTTTCAACGATGCAGTAGTCATGTGTGGGAAAACTTTCACAGTGACACAACAGGATGAGGAAGAATCCTCCACTATGACAGTCAAACTGTGAGAGAAGATGAAACCCAGGCCAACAGTCAAGATTACATCATACTTTTAAAACATGAAACCACTGACTATCGATTGCACTGTGAAATATTAAAATCAAAATTAACACTCATGTTCCTACTTGACTTCAGTGTATTCGTGGTCTCTGCTGGAAGGCTGGATCCTAAGTGCTGCACGCTGAAGGGCGAGTGTAGCAGCAAAGGCAGAAGCAGACTTCATGTCACCTGCTTCTATCGCTCCGGTGAGCGCTATACAAGTGTCCTCTAGAGATGGATCATAAAATACGCACACAATGAAACACAGACAGACACACAGAGTTCAGAAGGGTGCTAACAACAAATAAATGAATGAATAAAAATGGACACAAAGGTGTCACGAACGCACCTGTTCGCTGCAAAGCCAAGGTGTTCTGCTGATGGAGACCATCGGGGGGCTGCTGTGGCTCATTATGGTGAGGGGAGGCTGCCAATCAACATGGAAATTTGAAAGCCAGAACAAAACAAATAAAGGATCTTAACTAAACAGATACAAAAAACAAGACAAACAAAACACATTCAGCTCTGAAACATCCTACAAGAAACTTGCCAATTTTCCAGTGTTGACTGAGATAGTGGGTGCTGGCAGTGATTTTCCTGTATCTGTATCATGATGCTTGTGTAAGTTGAGGCCACAGAGCGAGCAGGGCAACGTATGGAGTCATGAAGAAAGTGCAATCAGTTGACAGTGCTGTACTTGCTGCCTTAGGGCTAATTTGTATATCAGACCATCATTTCTGACTTGGGTCTCTTGTGTGCCAGTCACACACACACAATGCTGCACTTTTTCAGAAACAGATGTCCCCACTGTTTGAGCACTACTCTTTTGTGCAACCGTGCAGACCAGCAAGGACAAATGGCTCTTCATGCACGTCCTACAACTCTCCCTCATGCTGATTTTACTAAATCAATTCAATCTGCCTTGAGTTTTCACAGATCACGTTTATGTCATGTCATTTTTTTGTCTTATGCGGTTCAGTAGTACAATTTTGCTTTTCGCATATTTTTGTATATTTCTGGTTGTTTTAAAAGATGCTTAAATAAATCAGCTTGATTGGATTTTGCAAAACATCAAACATGCAGCCAGAGGCACAAAGAACTATCTTTAGCCCTGAGGAGAACAATGAGCGCTCGGTTCGCACAGATCCAGTCTGGGCAGTTCAGAAAGCCATTTGGAACAACACACCTTCCAAATATGTAGGAGAAGTTGAGTGAAAGGTAGGTCACAGCAAACATGTATGTAACTTGTGTTTTTTCTTCATATTGCATTCATTAATAGCCTACTAGGTTTATGAAAATTATACAAAGTCTATGAGACAATTTGTGGTTTATCATTTATAGTCTGGTTGGGGTTAGACTGACGAAGCTCGGAAGGTTGAGCTTGACAGCAGTGATGCTGAACACAGCCAAACTCACACCATAATTTGCACACATTCAGTACAGCTCGGATGAGCACAACAAAAGCATCCAACAACATTTTAATGCAGACTTGAAAATGGTCATAATGGTCAAATGACTTTGCTGCAAGGCCAGATATCTGTAGCTGTGTTTGTCATCTAAAAAAGTCAAAAAAGTAAGTGTTTGCTTTCACGGGTGACTGACCTCTGTGTGCTTCTCTAAGTGATGACATCACCACAGTAGCCCACTCCTGGGCTTCCTGCTCGCAGCGAAAGTTGAAGCTGATGCGATCGTGTGGAGGAGCAGCCAAACTCAGCTCGTGACACTTTGGCGACTTCACCTCATAGTTTACGTTCCTCAAATCAAACTCAGCGATGGTCTTAAATGTAAAGAAGAGAGCACAAGAATCAGAGAGGAAATCAAAGCCAACCATGGCTGTCACTGTATGGTGGGTTTGCCTAAAATCTTTAATTTCCCATATACTGTAAAATAAAAATGTAGTTAGTTAAAATAAACATATATAAAACTATACAATTATGTATAAAACATAGTATTTGCTTGCAAGCACAGTGGCTGTAACCTGTTCCCACCCCCTGGTCACAGGTACCCTTTAAAAACACTCAAACACAACCTGTGCCAAGAGACTGTGGATAAACATTCATCAGCTTCACAGGGGCTCCAACTGCACAAAAATCGCAAATTCAACAAAAGAATGGCTGAAATGATACCTACCAAAAAAAGCACTTTTATTCAGTCACGAGGGTCTTACTTGTCAACCGACATTTAATATTTCACATATTATAATCACTAAATCAAGCTGTCATGGGTATAGTCTTTCCATAAGCTACTTAAGAACCAGAAAGGTCTGTGGGGATTTCCTAGACCAGCCTGGAAAGGGTCCAAAGCCAGAAATTGTTAACTCACTGCACTACTTTGACGTGGTGCTCATTAAAATTAAGTCTGGGTAACACAAACATAACATAAAGCCTTGCGCTGACTCGAGACATCCAGAAAAAAGATAATAAGGAGATTTAAACAGCCTGTTAATAATGTGCTTAACACACACACACACACACACACAAAAAACAACAACAAGCACTGCTGTGAACTCACCACACTCCGGCCAGTCCCGCTGCTCTCCAGGACCGACAGCCGGAATTCCCCGGATTTCCCCGGGTCCATGCTGAGCTGCAGGCGGAGTGACTCATCACCTGCTCCCGGAAGACACAGCGGCCGAATACCAGAATGGCACACTGACACCCGAACCGACATGAGGACCGTGTGGCAGCCAAGTTGTGACTGCGAGGCCGCATAGTGGCTGGCGAGAGCGGCGGACTGGTCCGGTGTTTGGTCGGGGGGTGGGTGAGCCCAGCCGCCAGAACTTAGCGACATCCTGCCCGAAGATTCATGTAGAAAACAATGCCAGCGGAGTCCTGTCGGGTTGTTTACCTCCTGCCCCGCGTTGTTACCTGGCCTCCACTTTCGCTTCTTTTACATTTCTTTGTGCGTGTGGTGTTGCTGGTTATTTGCTGGGGTCTGTGTCAACAGGAAGCAAGTGCGTAGAGTCGGAGAACTATTTAGAGCCACTTCCAAAAAGTCCAACCCGAGCGATGTTTCACTTCTCTCTTCTGATTTCGCTAAAGCTCCATTTCAGGCAGATTCGGGATGTCTTATTTTGGCTTCTAAATAAAGTATCTCTGCCTGTAGTCCCATAAGAAACCGTCCCGGAGCCAAGGTTATGGTAGTAGTTTTATACTGGTTACGATATGTTGCTGCTCGCTTTCATTTCACGTTGCGCATGCGTTCCTCAGGTGGTGACGTATGCCGCTGTAACATTTATGAATCACGTGAATGCTGTTTCTTTTATTAGCTGCACGGACGATTAGGTTCTCCCGTCTCTATTAACAGACTGTTTTATCTAGATATATTTCGATTTGAGTGATATATGCGTTTAATCAGTCGGTGGTTTCAATGCGATACAGTAAACTCATACATGCGTGCAGTCTATGTGCATATTTGACCACAAAGAGGCAGCAAAGCATCCCGTATACAACAAAAAGATGGATGGACGTTCCCACTGTCTTCTAAATAACTAATTTCTGTGAAAATTTAATGAACATTTCTTTTTTTTAAAGTTATATGTATAATTAAATATAGAATAAAAGAGACACATCATATATTAAACTGATAAATTGTACTGTTTTTGGAAAATTTGAGCCTTTTTTGGTATTTAATCTTAGCAGTTTTTATTTTATCTATTTTACAGTTAGAAAATAATTGCATTCTGTTAAAACAGAGATATATAATCTTATGACTGAACTGCTTTTATTTTATTTTTTTTATAGTTCACTCATCTTTGTGAAAAAGAAACAAGTACCATTAATAACAAGTGCACCACAAGAGTTCCATTAATACACCAAATCCTGAAAAGTGTTAGGATTCTTATGTAGGTGCATCTACATAAAAATAAAAAAATACAATGAAAAGAAATTACATTCATTGTTGGCACTTTTGCTTACTGGAGTCTGATCCACAAGCGCTCATACTCCAATCTGGACCTACAGTCATGACAAGCAGAGCCTTTAGGAGGATGGACACACTGCACACAGGTCACATCATGTAAGAGCAGATACAGGCCATAGAACTGATTTTAGTGTGAAATCCAGTGATGTCTTAGTTCATATTTACACAGAAATACAAGAATTTTCAAAGGGTTTACAAACTTTATCTGGCAAATGCTCTCGTTGGTAAAATAAAATAATTGTTGGCTTAGTTCTTTTAATGGTGTTTCTTAAAACTAATGTGTTTCAGTGTAGTATGTAGCAGTATCTCCATGTGTCTGAACTGGGGAACCAGGTTACAGCATACTACTGACAAGAAAAAAAAAGCCTAATGTCAAGATGCCTTAAAGTTAGATTTTATCTACATAAAACAGAAATGTCACACACGTTTGGTATAGTGGCAGTACATGCTTCATAACTGAAAATGTCATTGTGTTTCTTAGGTTTAGTTTGCCTGAGGAAGGCACAACCAAGCTTTTTGCTGCTGAAGAGCACATCATTCTGGCCAAGATAAGAGTAGCTTGTTTATCTATCTAAATATATTTATGAATAACAAAAAAAATATGCATGTCAATTCTGAAGTACAAAATTATTTCTTTATTTTATTTTAACTTAAACACCAACAGTGACTTATACCAGCACCCTGGGACTAAGAGTATAAAACTTGACTAGTTTTAAGAGAGTACTTTCATGACATTAGACTACTATTGGACCCAGGTGGGACGTGAACCCACAAAGTCTGGCTGATGGCTGGTCCATTAGGCCACTGACCTCTTTGTCCTGTCAATATGCCATCATTTGATGGCCTGAAAATGTCTTTCGTAACATTCAGCAGAAAACATTTGCCAGCCATCAGTTTAATGGTTTACTTTTAAAATATTTATGTCCTCAGAAAAAGAAAAGGTTTTATGTTCTTGTTGCCCCTGAGATGTCTGTGGGATATTGTGAAACAAAGTTTTAGGAACTACACTGTTGCTATGTACTAAATGAGCTTTGCTTTGAAATAAAGCTCAAAAGGATATACTTGCTTTTTTTTTTCTTCTTACCAAGCATGGTCAGTGAATGCACCAGCCCCCCACACTCTGTAGGTCACAGATTTTGTGGCATTTGTAGGTCTGTGGCACTGTCAGATCTTAAGAGAACAAGCAAGAGTGATTATAGGATACTCAAATCCTGACCCAGGTGGGACTTGAACCCACAATCCCCAGCTCCGGAGGCTGATGCCTTGTCCATTAGGCCACTGGGCCTTTTAAGGTAAAAAAAGAACATAGTCCAAGTGAAGCAGTTCAGTCAGGAGCTGACGAGACAAGAATCAGTCTTCTGATTGGATCACTGAAGATTCCAGGACCTGTGACCACAATCATGAGGGAAAAGTTTAAAATGAAAAAATACCACAACCTAGTGTGTTGATGATTTCAGGCAGGAAAATGTACTGTGGGGTAATTATCTGGGTGGGAAGAAACAATGTTAATACCATCACAGCAGCAAGAGAGAAACCTTGCACATCAGTAAATGAGGACATTGTTCTGTGCCCTTTTTAAATGTATTTGCCTCCAAAATGCATCAAAGGGTGACACCAGTAAATAAGGGTTCGCTGTCATAAATCCAATTTGCTTTATAATTTAAGGATTTTTCCCTGCGTCGTATTGTGATTGCACATCCTCAGGTTGTTATCTTCTCATTACTGCAGCCACACTCTGCAACATACAATCTGATCTCAGCCATGACGCAATTATAGCTGCTCTAATCCGTAGGAGGGGCACAAAAGAACCGCCTCAGGGTGGAGTTGTGTACATGAACATCAACACGTGGGTAGTTTTAGATGCAGTTTAATAATTATTTGATTTCTATTTGAATGGATGCATGCTGTAACATAACTGACAAAAAAATACAGATATATTTTGTTGTTTTAAATAATGCACACCTGTTTGTTAGGTAAACCCGTTCGGCTTCACTGACCAAATCTGGATAATAGAAGACGAGCTAAACAAACTGATGAGCTAAACAGGATGAAAGCATGGAGCCATCATGCCTTGTATCCACAGTTCAGGTCTGCTGGTGGTGGTGCTGTAATGGTGCAGGGGATATTTTCTTTGCACACTGTGGGGCACTTATTGCCAACTGAAGATTGTTTAAACATCACAGCTTGCCTGAGTATTTTTGCTGACCATGTCCATTCCTTTATGACCACAGTGCACCCATCTTCTGATGGTGGCTTCCAGCAGGATAATGCACCATGTCACGAAGCTCAGACCATCTCAAACTGGTTTCTTGAACGTAACAGTGAGCTCACTGTACTCAAATGCCCTCAACAGTCACCAGATCTCAATCCAATAGAGCACCCTTGGGATGTGATGGAATGGGAGATGAATGTGCAGCCAACAAATCTACAGCAACTGTGTGATGCTATCATGTCAATATGGACCAAAATCTCCTTGTTGAAACTACAACATGAAGAATTAAGGCAGTTCTGAAGGCAAAAGGGGGTCCAACCCAGTACTAAGTGCGCGCACACACACATATATGTAACTTAAACTCTATATTGTTTCTATTTTGTGAAAATGTCACACGCACCTATAGAACTGCAACATTTTACTTTGATCAGATTCATCCATCAAATCTGACTCACGGACAGAGGCAGAATTTATTTACTGTCAGATCTGGGATTCTCACCATATAGATAACGACATGAGTCGTCAATATATTGAACAGAAGGGATTAACATGCCTTCTTATAGTTAAGCTGCATACTCAAATTCAAAACAATTTATGTTACACTTTCTTGATCTTTACAGATGCTGGTTTGAGCACCAAGGCAGCTTTACACCTGAATACATTTAAAAATCTCTCCTCACTACAGCCTCTCACTTGTGATTCATCACTGTCACCTTTCACTACTTACTGGTGGCATGCATATACAATATAGATTCCCTTTTGTGGCTTTGTTGACACTCATTCTTTCAGTATCAGTGTTACATGAGCTCTGCATAGAATGAGTGACTAGAGGTGTAGCACTGTGCGTGTATGTGGATTTTAAGAGCCAGTCATGAATCAGAGTTCCTAAAGCTTGTGAGAAGACAGCTTGACCAAGAATACTAAGCATTTTGCAGCAGTTGATTGTGTCCTGCCCTGTCCCTATCAAACTGATTGATGAAAGGCTCATCAAAAAAACGCCCACCACAGTTCTGAATCATTGTCTCACAGACCTACTTGAACTGGTGGGTCTCCCCGTGTTCACAAATTCAAAGGTGTCTGCATGTCGTTGACTTGCTGATGGACTGCTCTGCTGCGTGACAGACATCAGGAAAACTCTGAAAGCAAACCTCCATTCTCAAAAGGATGACGGGGGTTTAAAGAGTGGGAGGAGCAGAGGAAGGGTGATGCATCCAGTAGTCTGGGATCACTGTGGCTGACTGACGTTCTTGATTCATCATCCAACAACCTCATGGGCAGCATTGATATATATATATAAGCTGGGGCACACCTGACAGCAAAAAAGACTTCAGACGTTCACCAACTGACCTCAGCCTGTTACCAAAGTTCGGGGTAAGTATTTGCCATTTGGGATTTACATTTTGCATGTGTCAGACACATGCAGAATAAGGATAACAAATTTTGTTTAGTGATATTTACATTCTCTAGATGGATTTGTTTTGCCTTTTCTAACTACAACTAGGCTGCTTGCGCTTAAATAAGGTGGCTAATTATAATGTTATAGCCCACACATAATCCCAAGGGGGTTGTGTCTTTTAGCAATCACAAAGAAAATTATACTGAGTATTTAATGGGCATCATTCAGGACTATTAAATTCAAGTTATGATTAGTGTCGGTGCTTTGTCCTGAGGTTTAAAATACTTAATCCTACTTGAAACTATGTTTCGCGATCGGGAAGGAAAGTTTAACTATTGCGCTCAAAAAAGGCAATTTATTTATTTTACGAGTTTACGCGACTGAAAGTGTTTTTTGATCTCTAATTATGCCAGGCTCATTCTTTTCTTGGTTTTGTCTGACTAGCAACTGTTTTCAGTGTTTTCTCAAAAGTGGTAAGTTACTCACAACAACGTCCCTCTTTTTGTCTTTAGTGCCTTGAGCGACATCACAGCATGCTGCCCGCGAGAGCGGCTGATGTTCGGCGCTGCGTCCTGACAAGCCGCTGGCTGCCCGCAGCTCTGGCGCTGCTCCTCCTCCTCTCCTCCAGCTTCAGCCGCGCTCACAGCACCACAGTGGAGCACGATTTCCACATTGTTCATAATGTAGACAACAGAAGTAAGGAGTATTTTTTTGTTTAATCATTCTGTTTTTACGCTCAAGACAAAAGCTAAACGCGATAGTTCATAATATCAAGCTTAATGAGTTTTTATTTTTTATTATTATTCTTTTAAAATTCATTACAGTTATTAAGTTTAAAGATATTCTGTTAATTTAATTACCTCTGCATGTCAGGAGACTTACAGTAAAGTAGGCTGTTATTAGACTTTAAACCGATTTGGTTAATTAGACAGTTTAATTCAGAGTGAGGGAACACTAACCTGTTTTGCACCTTTAATCAGCCATCAAATGCAAATGTAGAGTGTCGTTGTGGGGTAACAAATAATTTGATCATTTTCAGACCATTAACACTGGCTCCCCTACACTGGATATTTGCTATTAAAATAAATAACACGTTTTGTTACATTAAGTGAATACAGTTAATCAGTCTTTTCCGTTGTTGCATACTGAATACTCTGAACAGATGTGGGTTGTTGGAGACCAAGGATTTTTTTTTAAACAGATTTTGAAGTTACTTTGAAATTATTTTGAGACTTAATATGTTAATCTATAAGAATGCCATTATTTAAGGACTGAAATTTTAACCACTGAAGGCACACACGCACAAAAAAAGGCAAGCATGCTGTTTTTAGACTGTAATTAGTACCCTTTGCACTCACAGTTCCTGCTCTGAGAGTTTTTCACCAGCATTTTCCGAAACATGAATTCTGTTTTCAAACATACACATTAATATCTTATATGCATGCTTTGCTTTATGTGCCACTGATGCATTTGTCTCTGCGTGGTGTCCAGGTCCAGAGATAGACCCATTCTGGTATGTGGGGCGTGGGGTGAGACCTATTGGGCGCTTTGGGAAGAGGCACAGCAGTCTGGAGGCTCTGGGCAGCGATGGGATGCCTGTCGTCAGGACGTTGGAGCTGCTGCTCAGCAGCCTCAGAAACAAGGAGGACCTTGGAAAAGTGCTTGATGGAGAGGATGGTGATTGGTTACCATGATATGGTCTCCTCCCTACATCCAAAAACTTTGTCCTTTTTTTTTTTTTTTGGTTTAGATTTTTTTTAACTGAAGCTATATATATGTCCTCGTAACTGTATTTCTCTCTTGTGTCTGTTATGAGCTTCATCCATGTCTGTACATAAAAACACACTCTATATTGATTAATAAATCAGGATGTTGTGATTATATCTGTTGACTACCTTGCTTGCAACTCTCCTGAGTTTGAGGGGGCCCAGCAAATATCTTTTAAAAAAAAAAACGTGGGGAAGGGGTAATTTTATGTTTGCAAATTTTATTTATTTCATAATACATGTTTTTTCTCAGGGTATTGTGGCACATAGAGAATCTGCATTTTTTTTTTTTTTTTTTGCTTGTTACTATTTTCCCCAACATGTCATATGGATTGCAACAAACAATTGCACATAAAAGTGAATGGCCCACCTGCGGAGCGATGCACAGTGAACCTCTTCGTTGTCATTCACACTGGATTTAAACAGGAACAAAAGCAACATTTGTTTTTAGCTCTGGGAGAATCTCATCATTTCTGAGTATCCGGGACACTGTTCCAACAGCAAACGACACGTCCTGTGCAAATCCAGCTTTAAAAGTCATGACAATTATACACAGTCTCTTGCACAACACTGAAAGATTTGTCAACAATGATTGGGCAATAAACACATTATTATATCATATCCATGTTTTTCACACATATACATATATTAAATTCTGCAATGAGATTTTCTTCTTTTCTTTTTTTTTTTTACATTAGAAAAATACAGGACACTGATGATTGGACCCTTGTGGCTGTGCTTCTTAAGAGAGACATTTTTCATCAGTTTGATAAAGCCAGAAACATGCTGTTTTTATACATCAACACCTCTGGAGAACAA
Source organism: Pterophyllum scalare (assembly GCA_024447675.2). NCBI lineage: Eukaryota > Metazoa > Chordata > Actinopteri > Cichliformes > Cichlidae > Pterophyllum > Pterophyllum scalare. Next base: position 131,614 of record JAMQGT020014211.1, read on the forward strand.
GAGTGACAAAAATACAGGATCAATGTGCAAAACCAAGATGGGAAAGGCTGGGGATGGAAAGGTCACTGAGAGAAGGGGCAGAGCATTCATACAGAAGATCATCACACCTTTCAAACCGTCCATCAGAGAATCCAAACCTGCTCTTAATAAGCTGGAGCCAAAGGAAAAACTTTGACCACCGTATGCATGGCTAACTTAAAATCACCCCGAACTGAAAGGCAGTATTCTCATGTTTAAGGAGTACAAGTGCGCCTCTCATCACCTGTGTTTTCAAAGCATTTACCATCGTCATTACTGGGAGCACATCGAATGGTAAATGCAAGCTTACACTGAAAGCAATTTGAGTCATCACACATGATAGAGAGTCTGCTAGGAGCGACTGAGGTGGGTTCCTTTGAGGAGAGAATAAAGCCTTTAATTTGCAATAGTACTTATTTCAGTGGTATTGCATAAAAACGTTCAGTAAGTACAAAAATAAATTGCTTGTAACAAAATCATGGTTTCATGGCATTTGTTATATAGCCTGTCAGACTTTGTTATGTAAAAATCTTTACAAGAATTTCTGAATGCAACACAAAAGTTCAGACGTGACCCAGCAAAGGGAAAACATGAAAATACACTTTCCTCCCTGCTCAAATAAAAGGCCACAAAGTTTCAAAGTAAACAAAGAAAATGGCAGGGAGCGGGAAAAATGGCTTTGTGAATCTGGCTACACCACCCCGAAAGAGGATTTTCAGACCGAACTTTAATATCGGATGGAGCTCTGTGTAAGACATTTTCCATCCTTATTTAGATTTCTTTAAATGCCGTAGCCCACAACTTCCAAATTAAGGCTGTAGTGTATGCAAGTGTCTCTACAAATCAGTTCTTATCACCTTTTCCCTTGCTAAATAAATATGAGCGCTCTTCCCTGGTGAAACATCGGTTCAGCAAACAGACGCTTAACTTAGAGACTGAAAAGAGGGAAGCAGTGAACTTTGTTCTGTCCACACTGACAAAGATCTTATGCAATTTAAGGCTGCTTTGAGTATTTTTGTAACCATGCATCAAACACGTGGCAATGTAAAAGTGCCCGTCTGTGGTGAGGAACCCTCAGAGAACTTTCCAGAATATGCAGCTCCCCTCAGCATCACAATGCTTTATACAGTTACGGCTTATCGTTAGCTGCCCATTTATTAATTTTCCCTCTCTCATTTTCCCGCTACAAGTAGTGAACAACTGGTGAAGCATATTCACCAGGCAGACATTTCTTTAAAGGGTTGGTAAAGACCAAAAGAACTAAAAGTGAGTGACCAGTGTATAGGTGCTGGTGGACTATATATTTTTTAGAGTAGCTGTTTCCCCCATTACCAGTGTTTGAGCTGGGCTAAGCTAACTGCTTAGTGTTATTGGATTGTAACGTATCGTTAGCCTCATAGCATAATTGCCTAAGTCCTATTTTGGCCAAATTAAAATACCTCCCTACCTTTACTTTGCTAACACTGCAGATTCATTTAGATATCTAAATTTGGCCAAAATGCTATGAGACTAATAATAGTCACACTTAACTTACTGCCTTTAGAGTGATTGGACTGTTATTTAAGCCTTAGCAAAAAAATAAATTACTATATTTCTAAAATGTTGAATTATTCTTTTAACCAGATGTAATTTCTCAATGTGCTTGGTATTCCTTTATAACCATCTAGCACGTGGTGCAAAAGGACAAAAACCCTTGTGCCCCGATGCTTTGAACATCTAAACCTCTGTCTCTTCAAACTCTTTTCTGGTACGTTTGTGGATTGTATAAATCATTAAAATATCAAAGGTTACAATCATCCCCATGTGGTTATTACCATCTGATAGCTTTATGCAGGTGAAAATTGACAATCATCATCAAAAAAACAAATATAAAACCAAAAAAACCAAAAAAAACCCCAGTTTCATTAAATTCCCCATAACATTTCTTGGTTCATGGCGAGAAAAGAACGATGCAGTATAAAACATGGCTCAGTCTCTTTTTGGGACACTGAATCACACAGAGTTTCACATGATTTTTCCACAGCTTCATTGCACATTAATTCACAACACTCTTGCAAACAGATAGAAAACTGAGTTTTTCTTTTTCTGTACATATATTCTTTTGAGTCGGCTCATGAGGGGCGTTTGCAGATCTTAAGGCAGAGAAACCGACTGTTGAGTTACATGTTTGTGTGTGTGTGTGTGTGTGTGTGTCAGTATGTGTGTGCAGTAAGGAGGAGAAAACAGCAGGGAACAGATCCGGGTAAGAGAAAGATCCAGTCATGTCCTATTTGAGCTGTTTAACTGATGGGTAATGAGCTTGTGTGAGGAGTGAGTGCTGAGTTGGGTTACACAGGGCAGGTGCTGGCCCCTGCTTGGCCTGGAGCTAGAGGCAGATGCTGGGTTAAGGCACTGGATGTGAAGGGCCCCTGCCCCTGGGGCTTGGAAATAGCCCTGAGGGACTCATTGTGCTGTTGACTGTCACTATGGCCGAAACACTTTCACCTGCTGCTCTGGCTCCAACTTATCTGAAATTAGAAAAAAAGAAAAAGAAAAGGTCTCAGCAGAGTACTATTTTAAAAAGAAAGGCTGCATTCAAAAGCTCAAAAGTTTGGGGTCACTTTGAAATGTCCTATTTTTATTTTATTTTTTAAGAAAAGCACATATCTGCTTTTATCTAATATAGCAGTGATGCGGATTCTGTACCAATCTGCTGTGGTGAGGAGACAGCTGAATGTGAAAGCTCTATGTTCCTATCCACACATATAGCCATGGGCTCAGGATAGCGACCGGAAGAATGAGATCGTGGATAGAAGCGCAGGAAATAAGCTTCCTCCAAAGGGTGTCTGGGCTCTCCCTCAGAGACAGCGTAAGGAGCTCAGTTATTCAGGAAGGACTAAAGAGTTGCTCGTCTTCCACATCTAAAGGAGCAAGCTGAGGCGGTTCAGGAGTCTGACTAGGATGCCTCCTGGGCACTTCCTAAATGAGGTGTTTTGGGCATATCATGGAGGAGGCCCTGGGGCAGACCCAGTACACACTGGCAAGATTGCATCTTGCATCTGGTTTGGGAATGTTCCAGTACCAGATCTAGTTGTCCCTGCTTAGACTGCTGCCTCTGCAATCTGGACCCAGATAAGCGTCAGAAAATTGATGGATGGACGGATGGATAGCTGGACTGATGTGATCAGAAATGTTTTAAATGACAATTCTGACTAGCAGAACAATTCATCATAATTCATCTATGTTACCTTATGCAAGTTTATCATGCTAAATAAAAAACTCCCACAGCTAAAAACTCTACTGATGATTAAAGCAGCAATGAACGTAGGTGAGTTGAATATTTTTTCCCAGGAAACTCTTGAGCATTCTTGTTCTGAGCAATAAATCCCATTCCAGGAGGCTGCCTGTTAAACTGAAGGTTTCATACAACAACATGTACTACTCCTTTCACAGAGCAGTGCAAACCAGCTCTAACCTGAATAGAAGTGGGAGGCTCCAGTGCACATCAGAGTAAATAGACACTTCATAGGTCCTCAACTGGCAGATTTGTGACATGGTAGCTGGAAGAGCGAGATTTTGATGGTTTGTGACGGAGCAGTACACGCTGTTGTATATAAACTTTGTTATCTTTTTTAAAATGGGTATATTATATTTATTATATAATGTTGTATTGTATAAAAAAGTGCTTTTCCTTCAAGATCATCTCAAAGCAACGCCAAGCTTTAGGGTGGTAGTGTACAGTTAAATGTTAGTATATTTTCACTATAAATCTGGAGCAAGTATAGACTGATAGAAGGGACACACCAAGATGGAATCACTGAATCAATATCTTGGTCAGTGAGTTTGACCCACTGTCCTGTCTGTTGTCTCTCTTTGGAGCCTTGCTAAAAAGCCATGCTGAATCACAGTTATTGTGTAGATGTTGGTGAAGAAGAAAAAAAGAGACAAAAAAAGAAAATAAAGAAAGCAGCAGCAGAAAAAGGCCTTTCACTGATATGAAAAGGAACCGACTTCTAGTTGGTTGATAAAACAGCCCTGTCCCCCTGTACTGTGTGTGTGTTTCCATTTGGCTGCTTTACTATCTAATGGGGCTTTTCAGTTACTTAGTCTCTTTTTAGCAAATGCATTCACTTTTACATCTATTCAGTGGCCTCTCTCTTCTTTCAGGACAAAGCATAAAATGTGTGATGTTAACTAACGGCGAATAAAAGTGCCCCTCCCCATTCCCCATTTCTAGGTGTCTCGGCTTCACGCACACAAGCATACACACTCGCACTGCATGTGTATCGAAGGCTGTACCCTGCATAAGTCAGCAGCTAATTAATTAATTTATTTTTAAATACATGCATACACATAGTTTTCTTTGTCTGAACATAATAGATTTCTCCAAAGTGAGCAAAATAAGCGTGTTGGGTACCTTTTAGTGGAGGTGCTGGAAGCTTCCTCCTCTGATGGCGTGATGAGTCCAGGGTTTGAGGCTGTAATGAGAATATTAACATAATACACCTATTACAACTCATGAAAATAATAATAAAAAAACTTGGTAATTTCTTTATTTAAATATACAACCATTATGACTATTGGTGTTACTGCTAAACCAATAAGTTTGTCCAAGCATTACATATGGCCTGGAGGTAAAAATAAAAGTGTGAAAGATTAAGTGTGTGAGAAGGCCAATGAGTACCTTAGATTTTGGCTTGAGCTTGGAGAAGTGATTGCAGACAGTCACGTTCAACCCAGCTGTTTTCAGAAGCTGATATTCTGGCCTCAATGTTTGATATCTTAAAGCAAAAAGAGGATTTATTTCAAGAGGATGTTTCAGGCAATACTTCTTGTTACCTTTATTCAGTTTGAGTCAGAAGATAACCTATCATTAGCAGTACAAAGAGGTGTGCACAAAATCAATGATACCCTCCAGTACCTGCAGTTCAGACTGCTGGACCTGAGCAGCTGCAGTAGCCACTTGATCTTCCAGGATGGTCAGCTCTTGTTCTGTGGTCCCACGACTAATACTGCGAGCGCACTGCTCCAGGTCCCCAAGTGCCCCCTCAAGGCCATACACTGCACCAGCAGCAAGGTACACCTGCACAGAGAAGAGTAAAACTTTTAGTTCCCATTAGCACTGAATGCCCTGAAGGAGAAACTACCGGGTGGAGGTGCTCTCTAAGCTTACATTCTCCTCCATCTTTGTAAGCCTCTGGTCCAACCTGCGGGTATCAGAGCTGCTGGATATGGGAGAAGCACTCATGGACTCAGAAGGGGTGTAGCTCTCACCTCCTGCCTCACCAATCAGATCCTCAGTAGCATTCAAAACCTTTAGCACCTCTGTAGTGATGCTGCAGAGGGAAGCTGCTGAGTACTTCTGCTCCAGTTAAAGAACACACACACACACACACACACACACACACACACACACACACACACACCGTGCAGTGAGCAGTGCAAAGAATTAATAAACCTTTTGAATTAAAGTGAAATCTCCAGAAAAAAAAAATGGAGTTTGAGAGAAACTGGGGGAACCTTAGTACTGACACTGTTAACAAAGAGACAAAATGTGTGAGAAAAGCAGAAAATGTGAAGCAAGTATATTAAATCTGTAAACATCACCTTAAGGGCAAGGGCTTAATGTAGCGTAATATACATAAAATGATAATGAAAAATATCTTTCATTTCGAGAGCAAGGGGATGTAACAAAAGGCAATTATGCAACTATCCAATTTTGGAACATTATAGAATCATTTGGGCTGTAAAAACATCCCTATTTTAAAAATGAATGTGAGCCAATAAAGATAATGCGGCTTCATGTTTTTAAATCAGCGCATTAACCCTGCGTTCTCATGCTGCAAGGCCCTAAAAAAAAAAAAAAGAATTATACAGTGACATATATGTCACTCTTTGTCTGATGCTTAATTACTGTTTTGTGCGCACCCACATCTACACATGCTTGACCTGGATGAGCAGTCACAGGGTGCAGAACAGGGATGTGAGAAATGGAGTATTGAGGAAGATAAAGAAAAAAGGTCTCAAGACAAAGCAAGAAATGAGTCATCTTTAGTTTTTCGGGGTTTTTTTTGGCTTTGAATTGGTAAATGATGTCACAATGGACAGACCATATCCTGTTTACCGAGTCGCAGGACAGCAGTTGGCAGTTCGGATGTGAAGCTTCAATCAGAATTCAATAATCGTGCTACATCTGTCAGAGTAGAGGAGATAAGATTGTCAGTTGTCCATGGCTCAAGCTGAATCAGGAAATGGGAACTGACTGAGCAATCCAGCTGGTGTACATCTCTCAGGTTAGTCACTGTGCTTACTGCTAAGCAAGAAGTTCTTGATTAGCTGCAGCAGTTTGTTCATCCGAATCCAACAGCCTGCTTCCAAATTCATGCTGTCTGGTGACAAACGATGATTCAAAAGCGAAGATAGTGAAGGAAGAAAGCTGCCGTTTTATTCTCTTGAACTGAATGAAAACACCGGAGTGAGAGAAAGAGAAATGGTAGTAAAGAGAGACAGATGTTGATCCTATAATGAATGAATCTCTGGCTGTAGCTCTGATCAGTGGGATCGTGAAGCACATCGGATCCCTCGCTCGGGCACAGCGCGACAGCCTGAAAAGCCCTGATTTCAGCTGGAGATGGTAGAAGCAGGTAGTGATGAGAAAGAGATGAGAGGGGCCAGTTATCTTTCTTTTTAAATCGCTATTGAGCGATCTTAAAAAGAATGAGACAGCAGAGATGGACACACTGAGGTATTGATTTGGGTTGGTCAAAGGAGGAGTGGAGATGTCCTGACCGCTTCAAAGAAGCAGGCCATCACCGGCCTGATTAAACAGTCATGACAGATACTGATATCTTACTGCTATCAATAATAATAATAAAAAAGATATATCTAGCAAAAATCTAGCTTGACTCCTTGTTAACATAGGAATATGATGCCCATAAAGAAAATATATTCTTAGGAAGGTAGGAGTGGGATACAAATTGGTAAAAGGGATTTAAAGGCAGCTTCTTTTTCCTGTACTGTTCCCTCTGCATACACTGGGCCCAATTACAATCTCCACCCTGAGGGCTAAACTCTAAACCCTCAAAGCCTTAAATGACACCACCTGTGTCCACAGCAGTAGTTCGGGTGTGGGTGCGCTCACGAAGGCTTAAAATGGTATGAACAGCAGTGGGACAGGACTTGGAAGGAACCAAAACGTGGTTCATATTCTGTGAATCTGGGACTGTTTATTCAATATTCTTTGCTTCATGGCCATTTCTGCACACCTTCCAGACCCTTACCTGCTGAAGATCACGTAAACTGTGAAAGCCATCAGAAATAGATCACACCGGTACACGTGTCATACAAGCAAGCATTACTCATACTCATCCCTTATAATGAGTCTGTTTAATGATCAGCATCGACCCTCTTGTCTCAGAGGTGTGTGTGTGTGTCCATCTACCCGACTTAGTGTGCATATCAATTTCTCAGTGCTGAAGTTCATAAACAACATTGCTTTTCACATAATGGGTCGTAGCTTTGACATCTAGTTTATTAAAATGAATTTTATCTTCCCAATAACTGTCAGTATTCACACCTTACTGTGTACTACAAATATTTCTGAGAATACATGTGCTTTTATAGTGTACCAAGAAATCAAAGTACTTTACCATCTTATACAGGAAATAAAGGATTGTGCAAACAAACTAAAATCCATATTTCTCTGTGCATTGTATCGCTGGAAAAAAACAATGTACTCTTAACATAAATCAGGGCTGACAACATATGGTAGTTTTTCAAAAGTCTTGAGCCACCCCCTCATTCCTTTGTATTTTGGTAGGGAAATTGGAAATGGGTGCAGTGGTTTTTTTTTAAATGTGTGTAAAGATAAATGTAAATACAGTATATTAGGCACAGAGTTTATACAGCTCTAACGAGCTCCAATGTCAATATTTTGATATGACCACCTTTATTCTTCAACACAGCCTGAACTCTCTTAGGGAACTTTCTTGTAATTTCTTCAAGTAGTTTCCAGGAATAGTTCTCCGGGCTTTTTGAAGGACATTCAAAGCTCTTCTTAGGATGTTGCGGCCTTTTGTTTTGTCCTCTGTCAATGTGATCCCACACTGCTTCACTAATGTTCTGGCTCGAGTTCTGGGGAGGCCAGTCCATGACTGATCACAGACACTTTCCAGATGGTATTGCACGGTGGATCAAAATCTGATGGTACTCTTCTGGGTTCATAATTCCATCAATTTTGACAAGATCTACAGCCCCAAACCATGACAGAGCCTCCACTGTATTTTAGGGATTGCTGTAGACACTCACTCTTGTACCTTTCTGCTCACGTCCTCCGTAATATTGATGATGATTTGAGCTAAAAATCTGATTTGGATTTGTCACACCATAAGACCTGTTGCCACTGATTTTCAGCCACCCTTCCACTGAGACCATTTCTGAACACTGGATGGATAAACTGAAGGTCCAGATGCATTTCTCATGTCCTGTTTCAGGTCTTTGCTGGATTTTTTCCCCTGTGTTTCTTAAAAACAGTTCATCTGCTGTGGATAGTTTTTTTTTAAGGCCTGACACTTCTTCTTTTGTCCTCCACATGTCCAGTTTCCACAAGATTTTTTAAGGACACACTACGCACCATAGCTTGGGTAAACCAAGTTTTCAGCTAATAGCTTTTTGGGAATCACCTTGTTGATACAAAAACACTATTTTATGTCTATAAACTGTGTTTGAATTTGTCATTTTTCACATATTCAACTAAAGAAATGGGAACAAATTGTGTGTTAAAAATTGGTTCTGTGTAGACACAACACTGGTTCATCCACTGAGTTAAGTGCTTTTTTTTAATGCTTTAATGAGTCATAGGTCAGTGTTCCTCTGAAAATGGTCAGGTACAAGGACTGCACTGAAAATGAGTGAAGAAGCAGCCAATGTCCAAAGAAAAAAATTGAAAGACCTTCAGAAAGCCTGGGGAACAATTGCTCAAGACCACTTTAAAATATTACAAGAAAGTCTGGTTCCTTGGAAACAAAATAGGAAGAAATGAGGGGTGGCTCAAGACTTTGCACAGCACTGTATGGCCTGCTAAAGAGTCTGAAAAAATTGAACAATTTTAAGCATATGCAAACAACCATCATGAAGTTTGTATTGTGCCTTAAAATAAGATATAAATATGGTAAGTGAAAAGAGAAGGCTTGCATGTGTGTTATTATTGTACATTTGCATTAAGGTAGCACAGAGGTTTTTGTGTCCTTGTGCATGACTTCCTACAAGATATTCTCTTTCTAGCCTTCATATCTCACCTGATGTAAGACAGAGGAGAGCAACTGAAGCCTCTGATGTTGCTCCAAGTCATTCTGTCCCACCTGACACAGTCGTGCACACAGAAAGCATACACACATTTACCAAGAACACACAGACCAGACAAAAAGGGGGGAAAAAAAGACAGCAAAACAGGAAAACATGGGATGAGGGACAGATAATGACAGCACTGATTGTCACATGAGTAACGGAGGAGGTTGAGATAGTAAGTTGTTTTTAAAGGTTAAAAAAAAAAGAAGAAAAGACAGATAAAAAGCTTATCAAAAAGGCGGACAAACAGACTGCAATGCCAGAAGCAGCAGATGATCAGAGGATGGAAATCAAATCCGTACTTTCCCAACATCTCCTCACCTGGTTGTTTGACAGCACCCCTCGTGGGAAGAGGGGTAACAGCAGGTGAACTTGCACTGGATCCACTTCTCCTTGCTCCACCTTTCTGTCCGGCTTCCTTCTCCACATCTCGTTTATGTTGTCTCTTACTTTGCCTGTTGGGCTCTCTTTTGTCTCTTTTCTGTTCCTGGTCATCTACTTTCATTTCTAAACTCTCACACACTTTCTCAAACCTTCTCTCCCTACTTCTCCCGACTTCTCTCACAGAGGGACTCTTTATTAGCTTCTCACTTCTTTTAATCTCTTGTCCATTCTCCTCCTCCACTGCTTCACTTCCTCTCTCTATCGATTTGTCACTTACCCACTGCCTTTCTCTCTCTGCGCCCTTTGGCTTCAATTTCTCTCTCTGCCTGTCACTTTCTTTATCCATCTGTCTGTCCACAGGCCAGTTTGTGCACTCCTCTTCAGATGAGCTGCTGTCTTTGCTGTTGGCACTGATGACCAGCTGACCAACTCTAGATTGCAGCTCGCCTTCTAGAGGGTCTCTGGATGTGGATCCAGGCCCCAAGCTGTTGAATGAGAGCTTTCGCCCCAGAGCCAAGGAAGGGGGGTTAGAAGGGCTGGGGATCTGTGAATTTGGCGCCACTGTGTCCAAGTCTTCTGGCTCGGGTGTCATGGCATCTAATTTGAAGGCGTCCGGTGCAGCTGTGGCCACTGGCATGGTGTCAGATTTTGGCTGTTCCTCACTTAATCCCCTCTTCAGCAGGGCGTTGAGTAGAATATCACTGTTTTCCTTATATGTCGACATGTAAAATAGAGAAATACTCATAAAACGCTACCAGATAACCTAAAAATATCTGTATATTTTAAAGACAAAAGCACTACTAAAGAAGGTAATAGCCTGAGCTACATCATCAAATAAATAAAATGTAATTTCCTGCCTCCCAATGGTGAAACAATACTTTACTACCAATGCTGAATATCCACAATGAATGTAACAATTTCTCACTCATATAGGTGGATTTTAAAGTGAACTACAATTAACAGCCAGTAAGAAATCACATTTTACCTGCACTAAGGGGTAGATGGACTGTGCATGGCTCGGGCCTCCAGGCCTGTTTTGCTCTGCTGACAACTCTCTCTTGCTCCTCCTGCGCCGCCGTGATCTTCTGATGGGATCGCCGTGCCTCTCCTCTGCCTCGCTGCTGTCTCCCATCACCTGGGAACAATGATGGGATGCAGACAGGTGCACGTGTCACCGTTTATTGCTACGTCACTTTTGCAACATTTCAGAGGTAAAGTCATACTCTGAAGTCATCATTACCCCCTTCAAAAGCCAAAAGCGTCTTGCCAAATTTCAGGGGTGTGTAAGTCAAATATAAGCAAATATTAGAAATAATGGCAAAAAACAAAACAAAACAAAACAAAAAAACTTACTCTCATTCCCTTTTGAGCTTCCTTGTGAGGACAACTATAATGTTAAATTCTGGTCAAAAATACTGGGCCACAACTGTTACCACAAAGTATGGATGAGTGTAGTACTTTAGTTTGAAAATGTGGTTAAAGAATCCTGAGATCTGCTGCCACCGAAGTGTACAAAGAAGAAAGTGGCCATCATTGTGGGGTATTGTTTTTGTGTGCTGTGTTGTCAACAGGATTTAATTTAACACAGCTGCTGTTTTTTTGTTTTTTTTTTAAATCTTTGCTGGCTCTTGTGAGGCCTCTGCCTAAGCACAGAGTGAAAATTAGCTTTTAGCTATATCTGGCATTGCATATAACACGTGTATTGTTTGTTGTCTCTGCCATATGCTGTAACATACCCAAGTGTAACTAAATCAGCTAAAACTGTCTACACCTCAAAAAACTAGAAAGCTTGCCTTGCACTCATGCATTGGTATAAACAGTCTAATAATGTCATATAATTAATCATCAACAGGGACTACTTTTCTGCTCTTCTTTGATATTTTGACTACATATTCCTGATGCTTTTATCTGAGCAGGAGTTTGACAAGGATCTTATGTGAGTATTTTATTAAGAAACCATGATTGATATTGGGTTGTACTTAAAGAATATGGGGTCTCTTTTCAGAGTACAAATATAATGTAAAAACATACAGCAAGGATCTGCTGTACTACAGGAATATTCACGGCCTCTTAATCAGCACATGAAGAGCTGTTAAAACTATTGATGAAGAGCTTTTAATTGTTTAAGATAAAGCATTTGAGTTTGAAGAAGAGTCTCTTTGGTATAGTTTCCTTCAGCTATAACCATAAAACCATTACTAGGTGAAGTGAATGTCACTGATTGTCTAGTATAAAATTAAATCCAAGCCTTTGGTTCTGACATACATGCGGCTTTTTCTTCGATATGTAACAAGCACTTAAACGTTGCTGCATCCCAAGCACACACTCCACATCACAAAGGCATTCCTCTCCTTTTATTACTAAATAACGTTCGCACGTTCTGATTTCTTATGTAGATTTTATGTAGCTATAACGTATTCTTTCCAACCATCGGGAGTCACAACAAATCACACTTTAGGTATAAATTCACTAAATCTTGACTGATAAAGGATTTTTAAGCTTGATGATTCAATTCAATTCAATTTTATTTATATAGCGCCAAATCACAACAAACAGTTGCCTCAAAGTGCTTTATATTGTAAGGTAAAGACCATACAATTGTTACAGAAAAAAAACAACAATCAAAGTGACAGTGGGAAGGAAAAACTCCCTTTTAACAGGAAGAAACCTCCGGCAGAACCAGGCTCAGGGAGGGGCAGCCATCTGCCGCGACAGGCTGGGGATGACGGGAGAGGGACAGGACAAAACACATGCTGAGGAAGAGAGCCAGAGATTAATAATAACTAATTAATAATGATTAAATGCGGAGTGTTGTATAAACAGATAAAAAGAGGTGAGTGGAAAAGAAATGCTCACGCATCATGGGAACCCCCCGGCAGCCTAGGCCTATTAAAGTATAATTAAGGGAGGGTTCAGGGTCACCTGATCCAGCCCTAACTATGGGTGTCTGTCTCTCGAATCCAAATTGGGAGCTGGTTCCACAGAAGAGAGGCCTGAAAGTTGAAGGCTCTGCCTCCCATTCTACTCTTAATTATCCTAGGAACCACAAGTAAGCCAGCAGTCTGAGAGCGAAGTGCTCTGTTGGGGTGATATGGTACAAGATAAGATGGAGCCTGATAATTCAAGACCTTGTATGTAGGAAGAGAGATTTTAAATTTAATTCTGGATTTAACAGGGAGCCAATGAAGAGAAGCCAATATGGGAGAAATATGCTCTCCCTTTCTAGTCCCTGTCAGTACTCTAGCTGCAGCATTTTGGATCAGCTGAAAGCTTTGCAGGAAGCTTTAAGGACAGCCTGATAATAATGAATTACAATAGTACAGGCTAGAAGTAATATATGCATGAATTAGCTTTTCAGCATCACTCTGAGGCAGGATGATGCAGAACGAGTATTTGAAGAATCCCATGCGCTGATATATCAGATGATATTTTTTCTTTTCAATTATCAAAAAATGAACAAACTTCCCTGACATTTCTTATGCATAATTATTTATTTCCTCATTTATGCTCTGCCCCAATCTGCTGGCTGTTTGTGACGTCCCAGACAGGAAAGTTGCCCTCTGCTGGGCAAAATCAACACAGACTATGGTTGAAGGGTGCTTCTCCCGTCTCTTCTTTACTTGTTAATTTTTATTTATCAGCCATTTTAAATGTCGATACCAAACGATCAACAAATATTCCATATCGTCCGATATCATAATATCATCAATAAATTGGTCGAGCTCTAAAATTCACATTATCTAGTAATATACAAAAGATAATATTTACATCTGACTTTGCAGAACATCATAATTCAAAGACATCACCTTAGGGTTAAAGTTCACATCCAACGACTCAGATTGGACCGGGTATGGAGAAAAGTTCTGCTGAAGGTGTTGTTGATACAGCGGCTGGTGTTGAGGGTGAAGGTGGGTATCCGATGGTCCTTTCTTCCTCATCAGGCTGTGAGGCGGTTTACGAGGACATGCAGACAACATTGATGAGGCCTCGGAGTCCGAGTTGAGAGTCTCTGTGTTGGTGTACTGGCCAGAGGACGGTGAGGTGACGGGAAGGTGCTGAGTGTAAGTCCACTCGGGGTCGTGCTGCGAGTCCGTGTAGTAAGTCTCATCTGACATTTTGCGCCGAAACTGTCTCAGTGCTGCACCCCAGCCGCCTTCATCATTCTCCTCCGAGTCAGATCCCATCTCGTCATAAGCGGAGACAACACCGGACTCCTTTTCCAACACGCTGAACAACAGGCTCTTCCTCTTGGTGAGCAAGCTGGGCCGAGACAGCTGAGAACTGTGCAAAGCAATCCAGTTGCCGTCTGGGCTCTGGAGCACTGAGGATGCACCTGGATGATCACAAGGGGCAACAAGAAGTGTAGAAAACCAAACAGATTTCTTTAAATATATTTTCATCTGTTCTTCAAAAATAATGAGTTAAGGAAGAATAAGAATGGAGTCAACTGCAGCTATTCAGTGAATACTAAATAAATTCTGAATATGCTTAAAGTAAAATTATATGAGCCTTCACAGTGTCAAGTTTCACAAATACAAAACTGATAAAAGGGAAATGGAAAGCTGCTCAGTCAAAAACAGTCTGTGGGTGTGACATTTACTTGAGTTATCCAGGCGATCCATGCTCTTCCAGCTGGGTAAAGACGTGGCGGCCTTGGGCTCTCTCTTCAGAGAAGTATATTCCTGTAAGCCGCCAGTGCCGGCCTCAGCTCTCCTCCTCCTCTGGACCCTTCTCCGGGGAGTCGTCACTGGTGAGAGAGAACGCTGACCGTGACCGCTGCAAAAACACACATTGAAACACACAGGTAAATGCACAAGTATGGCACAGAAGGGCATGCAAGTCTGCTGACATGAACCTCAGCAGTAGAGGTAAAGGAGAGGTCTTAAAGGAAACTTCAGTAGAAGATGGCAGCAATTTAAAGCAGAACCATGTTCTTTTTTTTGTTTTGTTTTTGTTGATTAGAAGTGCAGACAGATTTTCAGATGAGAAACCTCCTGGTGCTTGGGCATGGGCAGTGGCATTTATATATATAATATCCATATATCTTAATTACATAATACACAAGTATATTTGGTCCTTCTGGACAATTCACTTTCTGCCCAATGAATAAGCACTACAACCCCAGCTGTGATTTACCATTTTCATCAGCAGGTGGAGCTAGAAAACTAAACAACTATGTACTAAAGTTGCTGTGATCTTGTTTCTGCCTCACTCCATTTCACACAGACTAAATCTGAAGACCTTAATTACTTAATTATCATGTATTTCATGTGAAACAACCGGATTTACATCCACATGATATGACAGCTTCATGGAGAGTTTTTCATTTGGTCATTTTAAGAAGAGTGGCCTGCACTCTAGTGCCAGTTCATAAACTAAGATAAGCTGTACTTTATTCTTCCCAAAGTTGAGCAATCAATTGTTTCAAATTGTTTAAAAATTAAATTAAACACACACACACACACACACACACACACACACACACACACACCCATGGTGACATAAGACAAAAGAAAAAGCATTCCTTCTTAAATGGGTTGGGTACAACATCAAGGTTTAGTGTTAGAGCACAATAGTACGGATATGAGTGTAAATTTACATACTTTGTGTGTCAGTGAGTGTGTTTTGCGCAAAGCTGATAAACAGAGCTTATCCCATGGCGGGCAGAGCAGTTGAGGAGGATCCCTACGTATTTCACAAGACTTTGATCTTCACTGAGTGAAACAGCAGGAAACTGAACGCGGAGCCCCGGGGAGAGCAGCCTTGATGCTGTGCGCACACACACACAGGACGATGACAAATCTCCAGGAGTCCTTGCTGACTCGTAGTATGAACCTGTGCCAGGTGTGTGTGTGTGTGTGTGTGTACTATTGATTTGCGTATGTGTTGTTGCCTTATTGTATCATTTTTTCTCTAAAAGACTTTTCCCTCAAACCCGGAACATTAAATGAAACAAACCTGCTTTGCAGTCACTACAAAAGCTAGACCCTCTTGGGTTACATAAGTCAAAAAAAGAACTCATCATCGCCACATACAGAGTGGTATGTGAGTCGGACTACTGAAAAGTTACAAAGATTTTCTGCCAAACAACATGTCTTGTGTTTAAAGCTGACAGATCTACTGAGACAACATAAAAGGGGAAAACTGTACTCTTCGTGCTATGAAATGAAGCATGATAAAAAAAATGTACGTTTGCTCAAAAAAACACTGCAGTGCACAAACACTTCTGGTCAAGGCTCAGCATTTTGCAGCAAGCAGTGACCCCTCCAAGGCTGAAAACCACAGCCCACAGCAAAGCGGCAAAAATTGCAGTTTCTCAAAAGTCTACTTGAGGCCATCTCAAAAAGTTAGCCAATCCCGTTTATGTAGAGATGGCTATATATGGTAGTGTGAATTGCCTCATGTGTTCCAACACTTTAGGCTGGCACAGGGACTCACCCAGAGAGAGCAGGAGGTTTTGAGGGGGTCTTGCGGTCCTTGTGATGAAGTGTGAGGCTGAGAAGGAGAGGGCAGCTCACTGGGCTGGATCAGAGACTGAGACAGAGGCCAGACGAAGTCATACTCTGTCTGCATCTCTGAACGCTTCCTCCTCTGGATGATCTGAAGGGGGGAAAAAAGGAAGGGAAGAAGATGATGAGGAGAGAGAATGTGACGAAGGCTGTGCATAAAAGCTATAAGGCGTGCAGCAAGCTTTATTTAAAGGATGAATTAGTATAATAAATGCAGATTGGAAAACAGCAATGCAATCTTACAACAGCATTTTATATTTAGCCATTAATAATTTTAAAGCAATGATTTAATTTTCATTTAAATTAAACATTATGCACTGAAATCCTCAAAGTGCTTCAGTTCCAATGAACTGATGGCCAACATATTTTAGCTGAAACTGAAAGGCAATCAAACAACTGCAGACCCCGTCCCCACTCTCTATGTGCATGCAAATTAGATGATACGAGCAAAATTAAAGCAGTTGTCATTTGAATTTTAAAGTAATTTATGCAGATTCTGACACTCTAAATTATCATTTTCAAAGACCTTCTGCTCTTCCTCGTTTGAAAATGATTTCCTGTGTCACATCTCACTAAAATGTTACATCAATGCAACGGCTTTGGTTTGGAATTATGCAGTAACAAGCGTAATGATTTAGTCAGACCACTTGTAAACGGGGAAGAGAGGAAAAGCATGGCCTGATGCATTACACTGTTTTATTTTGAGCAGTTTAAATTACACTTAATGCTTCCACATAAAAGAGAAGAATAAACCTGCAGTAAAGCAATACCTACTTTCTGTACAATGGTTGTGGCAAGTTCTTCTATGAGCTCCTCTTTGTGGTCCTAAGATACCAGAGCCTCATTCTGCTTCTCCTACACACACACACACAAACACACTTCATAGTGAATGTGAATTACCAGGAGAGAGTCTGTGCAAAGGTCTTTGCTAAAACCCATGACTGTATCCCACTGATACCGAGACCAAGAGGGAGGCAAGGGGAAAGGAGAAGTAAGAAGCCATGACAGAGAAATAGGGATAGAAAATATGGGAATGAAGAGCAGGATGGCACTACAAAAGCTCTGAAGGGGGGAGGGGAAGGGGGCAGATGAGACGAGAGTGAGAGGAAGAAGGGGAACAGAGGGAGGTCTCACCAAGCTGTCACTGAACTCCTCGGCCTTAGCAATGGCCTCCTCTATAGCCTCCTCAGCAACACGCAGGGCGACTGTGAGTGTCTCTGCCATACTGTGTCCTGGTATCACAACACATAAAGCACACACAAAAAAAAAATGTACATGTATACAGATTTCCCTTAACCTTCCCTCTGAACCACGCGAAAGAGAGCTCGGTTCCTGCAGAGTGTAAGCACTAGGTTTAGCGCTGCTAGCAGCAAGATTATGTGGACGGTGATATTGATCCAACACTTCACTCCAGAATGAAATACACTACACGGACAAAAGCACTGGGCCACCTACACATTACACCAACAGGAGCTGCCGGCCATGGAAACCCATGTCATGAGGCTCCTGGTGCACAGTCTTTGTGTTGATGTTAATGCCAGAGGAGGTTTGGAGCTCTGCAGTTATTGGCTCAGCAGAGTGTTGGTGACTTTTCACAGTGCGCCTCAGCACTCTGTGACCCCGCCTTGTAACTCTACAGGATCTGTCTCTTCACGGTTGAGTTTCTGTGGTTCCTAAACACTTCTACTCAGTAATAATACCCCTTACATTTGGGAAGAAATTTGGCAAGCTGACTTTACAAGCTCGAATTCAGTGAGCTCTTCAGAACGACCCATTCTTTCACAAATGATTGTAAAGGCAGACTGCACGGCATGGCTGTGGCAATGGGACTGAAAGCACCCAAATTCAAAGACTGAAGAGGCGTGGCCCAGTACTTTTGTCCATATAGTGCATCTCATTGAATATTTTATGAATTGCCATGGAATTTCCTACATATATACAAACTGATGACACAATCCCAACAGTTTAGTGGTAAGTGGAAAATCTTTATATTTTCAGTAAGATTGTCTCATGTTTTAGTGTGGCTGGTTATTGGTGCTAGCATAAACTGTGATTAAGCAATACGTAACTGAACGAGTAAATATGAACAT